>JASSUY010029091.1:0-97462 GCA_032466535.1 Forpus xanthops
TTCCCATTTCCCCGGGACTGGGGAAGAAAGAGGGGGGGGTGTGCAGAACTGTTTGAGGGGGGCCTCAAACCACGACAGTGGTATGTTAGCATTTCCTTTGGTAAAAAGGCAAAAATTAAACCCTTAACTTTAGCTTTCTCCAGTTAACATACACCTCTTGTCTCCTTGTTCCTCTAGAGAATATTTTTACACAAACTTATGTGATAGATTATACACCAAATCTCCATTTTTGTCATGAAAGAACACCTTTAAAAATGTACATTTAAATAATTTTTTCCATATCTTTTTGCCATTTCAGCTAAATCCTTCCCCTTCCCTCAATCTTCCACCTCCTGCTTGTAGAAGCTACTACTTGCCTTTTTTTGCCTGTTCTAGTTTGTCTCTTTGGAGACAGAGGTGTGCATGTCATGATTTTCCATGCTCTTATTTTGGCTAAAATTCAAGTCCTAAAATTAGTCACAGCACACAGATTTAAGGTTGAGTTTGTTTGTGGTATACTTGCAGAATATTTTATGTAACTAAATATCAGTGTTTATTCACCAGAATTGCCTTTCCTTTCTTACTACAAGCAACTTGAGGTAAAGGGAAAAGTTGTGATAAATATCTGCTAATTAAAATGAGAAGTTGCTAAACTTAAACCAGCTCATCTGTTTCAGGTTTTTCTTTTATTGCTGGTGATACTACTTTTCAGTGAGCAACCAACTAATTTCTAGCAAGTAGTTCCTAGTGCACAAGCTTCCACTATGGTGCCTTGTAATATGTTATAGCAGTCTTGCAGCTCTGAGCATTTTTGTCTAGAGGCAAAGATAAAAATAACAGAGGAAAAGGTCTCCCTTGACTTCAGAGTCTTTATGTAAGATCCTCAAGGCCAGATTCTTCCTACTCTCATGTTAGGCTCCAGTCTCCTAGAAGTTCAAGAAGCCAGTTCAGCCATAGAAGATGCGCACCACCCTCACCATCAGTCACATCAGGAGCCCACAGGGGCTTTTGCTCACCCCATCCCTCCAGTTCAGCAGCATGGGGAGGCACTGATTCTCGTAATGGTGTTGGGCACTCTGCTGAATGTTTTTTCTTCAGCACTTTGCTTCTGCCTCAGAGGATTGTTTTTGTTGTCTTGGCACAGCCAGAGCAATGTAGTTGCGCAGCATGTTACCTCTTTGGGGACACTTTGAGGATGAATCAGTCTCCCATCCTTACTGCACACAAGCATATGGGGCAGTGACCAATTCTACTGAGAGCTGTAATTCCTTATATTCCTTGGTTTGTAGAGATGGAAGATGGCATGTTGAAATCGCAAGTGCAATTAGAAAAAAACTCTTTATTGTTCTCAAAACATGACTTGAGATTGAATGAAGCTGAATAGTGCTCTTCAGCATGCAAGCATAGGCATCTGGAGGACTGGTGATGTGCTTTTGCTCTACTAGGTATAAGAGATAGGATTTTAAAATACGATTTAAAAATTATTCTTGAACATGCATATTTGATTAATGAAGTTCCTTGAGGCAAAAAGGGCGATTATGAATTGCAATTTAAAAGGAGTTTTTAACAGGTTAACTTTTGGCTTAGGTTTCTACCTCTGCCTTGCTTTTGACAACAAAGAATGGATGCACACAATAAATCTGTGGTATTAAGCATTCTGCCTTACAGGTGTTAAGCCACATGGATGTATGAAATGCCCTTGGTTATTGTAAGTCGAATTTAGAGTATCATGTCAAATGCTCAGGCATTGTGTGGCAGCACCTGTATTTAATCCATCCAAACTGATGTTTGAAACATTTAATTAATTTCTGGGGTTATTTAGTGGCAAATGAGATATAAATCATGTAAATAATTTTAGGGTAGAAATACTTGCTTTGAAGCATTACTTTGTATAGCTGGCTTTAGGCATTTGATGTGGGTTAGACCAACTTCTAGTGCATCTAAAAATTGCACAAAGCCATGGGCAATCAATTTCTTATTGTAGGTATTTTCAGAAAAGTGAAAATTCTGTCTATATTAATGCTGTTACCAGATTGAATCTGTGAGTACCAAGGAGATAATTTCACCGTTGTTCTGGAATGTACTTTTTTAGGACCACAAAAATTAACATGCTAGGTGATACTCAGGATGGGGATTCAGCTTGCCCTAACTTCAGGGTGGGATGCAACCATGGTTTTATAGACCCTAAATTATGTATCTATGATGAAATTGCTTTTTTAAGGAGATTCCTGTAATTGCTTAATTCAGTATAGCCTCCACTGATTGTTAACTAACTCCTTTAGCTATGACAGAAGCTTTGTCATCCAGGGCACCTAAAATGCAGAACTCTGCTTACAGCTTTCTGAATCATGTGCTGAAGTATTTTTTGTTGAATATGCATCTTCTGAAAGTGGTCATCTTGAGAGGGAGGAAGCTGCTGTAGGCAGATCTGCTGTCCTGGAAAGCCTACTGCAATTCTTAGTAATTAGAAATTGGATGGAAATGGCACTTTCTATTCCAGCCAATAACACTGATTACTAGGATTCTGGGTATGCTTGCAAAAATGTCTAATATCATAAATTGCTACATATTTTTTTGTTTTAGTGCTGCTGTAGACCATATAGACCATACAGTCTAATTTTTTATTCTGTGGAAAAATACTTCCTTGGGGAAAAATACTTCCTGGGGGAACTCTTAATAGGCTGGGCTTTAATTAACTATTCTCACCTAATGCTAAGAGGCAAAAGCAATAGGAACCTATAAGCTGCTCTGTGTTTTATATTTTTTTTGCCTCATTTGATTTAACTATTTTACATTGGACCTGAGGAAGAAATTCTTTACTGTAAGGGTAGTGAGGCACTGGAATGTGTTGCCCAGGGCAGTTGTGAATGCTCCATCGGTGGCGGTGTTCAAGGCTGGGTTGGACATAGCCTTGGGTGGCATGGTTCAGTGGGAGGTGTCCCTGCCCAGAGCAGGGGGGTTGGAACTAGATGATCTTGAGGTCCTTTCCAACCCTAACTGTTCTATGATTCTATGATTCTATACTCTTACCTATTCTTGTTGTTCTTCTGACTACTATTCTGCAGCATCACGTTTAAGTGAAGCAACCAATTTGGCAGGAGCACAAATAATGGATATTTGGGATTGTTTTCTGAATTAACACTCATTTACGTTCCTTACGGTTCCCTCATTTTGTCCCTTTTCTACAGCAGCAATATATTATGTATTTTTTATCCTCTATAATGATATTAAGATCCTTTTTCCTTTTAATTTGGGGCCTCTGTAATTCATAAATGCTTTTTCTATGCTTCTGTGTATTTTCTCCTTTATGTATTTCTTTGTTTTTACCAGCACTGAACTTTTTCAAGTCTCTGTACTGCCTGTTTAATATCTTGCTTAGCTCTCTCTGAACTGCCTTGTTGTTCAAAGGGGTAAACTAAGTAGTAAAAGTTTTGTGCTGTCTGTAAATGTTCCTGTATCTGTTCTACTTTACAATTCTCTTCTGGTTTAAGAATTGCACCACAAAATTTTATAAGAGAATAATGCTTACTATCTATCGGTCTTTTCCCATTTTAAAAATTCATGTAATTTCTTCTTACCCGTTTTAATTCCCTTGGCTTTAAATCTCATTGCATAATTGGAACATGAAATAATTGATCTTTTCCTTTCAAGGGCTGAACAAAGAATAATTATGATAATATCAACCTGATATTTCATCTTTTTTGATCCAAAGTACTCAATTTAGTTCAAATTAAAGAGATTAAATTTTGTTTCAAAGCTTTTTTTTTTATATTATATAAAGAAAAAAACAAAACTTGAATGGCATTTCATTAAACGTAGTCCCTAAATGTAATATTGTTACAAAAAGTTAAAAGTCTTTTTTTCTCTGATTTCCACTTTTTTTTTGTCAGACATATCAGTTCACTCTGTCCTGAAAGGAGAGGGTTCTGTTTAAGCTGTTTTTAAACAAAAAATCATTACCCATTTGTCTGTTGTTTCCTCTATATTTTGTAAGTTTGGAGAGATTCTGAAAACTAGACATTCGTTGATTTTCCTTTGACCTATTATTTTGAGATGGGTAGGTATTTTTTATAGGTCAGCGAGGTGGAATACGCAATTGGAGCAACTGTGCTTCAACTGTGGTTAAAATTTATATTGTTTTCTTCCAGGAGTATGATTACTGTTTTCCATCCATATTTCCGACTGTGGCATATCCTACATCTTGGCGGAGGATGTAAAGTTTACTGGCTTATAATTTATGTGAAACCAACTTAAAGCATAAACCAGTTCTTTTCATCTTTGAATCCTACTGCTGCTGTTTTGAATGGGAGGTTGCCCAGTTATACTGGAAACTCAGTTGCTTCACCAGAATTTCAAGTTGAGTGTTTTAGCCAGGCCTAAAGACATACTGCTTTTCAGCAGTTTTTTTCAGCCCTGCTGCTTCTGACATCAGTCAACTCTCATCATTGAGATTAGCTGCTTCTAATTGATTTTAGAAAGTTAGCTTTTAATATTCACAGTGGGCTTGGAAAACAAGACCTGTTGCCAGACTTTTGTGGTATGTTGGAGAGATGATAGTGTTAATTTCTTAGACTTGGACATACTTTGCTTCCTCTCTTAGCACCCAGATTTTTTCAGAGCTTTTATTGAGACTTCAGGGGCTATGAGAACTTCAGGGAATGTGAGAAGTACTTAACCTTCCCCAAGCCACATCAAGAGGAAATGAGAAGAGCCTTTTCCTAAAGGAGTTTAAAACCTTTCATCTTCGTGTTTGGGCACTCCAGTCTTCTGTCTTTTTGAATATCAGAGACAAAGAGAGATATTCCCAAATCTGGGAATAATTAATCCTAATACATTTTTTTTTCCCTATTTAAATAATCTAACGTCAATACAGTTTTATTACCGATTCCTGATTTGCCCAAAGTTCAGGGTCTTGAGGTTTATTTAAATGCAGAAAAGCATATGGATGCCAGGAGGTATTTCTCTGAGGCTGTTCTGCTTGTTTACAAAATCCAATATCCTGCAGTGCCGTCTCAGTGGACATGACAGTGGTTTCTTTACTCATAGCCTCAAGTCTTTTTCAGACATTATTCTACCTCAGTCTGTTTTTTTTTTATGGAGGGCCACTCACTTAAAGGTTGCACTGACCTTTTTCAGTCTTTCTACTGCTTCTCTTTCACCATCTTTCTTATTTCTGTAGTTGGGTGAAATCATCCTGCTACTCCAGTGTTGGGACGCTATGGGGATCATGGGGTCAGCAACCATCTTCAAGGCTTTGGCCTGTTCCAGACTTAGGGGTTTCCCCTGGTTTCAGCTATTGCTAAAAAAACTTGTTTCACTGCCTTGTTCTTAGCCTGGATGACTAAACTTTCTGGTTTGCTCTGTAGGAATTCCCTGGAGCATAGCTATATGTGATTTTGTTTTCTTTATGAGAAAGCTGTTTTTAGTAAATTTATATATATAGTCTCTGCTCATGTTCCCTTGAAGGGCGACACTCTTGCTCGACTTCTTCCTTTAATCAACCACGGGGACACGAAAGGAATGGATTTGTGTTTGTACCCACATTTCTGTTCCTTGATGAATTCACATAAGCCAAATTTCAAGTAGTTACACATGAAGTTTCCTTAGCTGAACAGAATCTTGTGTGAACAGTTTAGTTTGCATGAACCTCTGCTGTAGGTATATCTTAACTCAGTTTCATACTACTACTCATAGTGATACAGGTATGGATAATGAGCTTATGTTAGCTTTGAAAATATTTTGTGTGAAGGAAAACAAAAGAAATATCAGTGAAGTGCTGTATACTGTGTGTGATGCTATCCTTGCGTTTCCTCTCAGCATACTTTACATCTTATTTATCCTTTAGATATGCAATAATTTCCTGGGTTTGGGTACACTGAAATTTCCTTTGCATTCCAGTTAGTGTTAACATTCCTAGCAGTGTATATTGATAATCGTGGGAGTTCAGACACATTTGCAGATGTCTTTACTTATAGTACTTTCCTCTCAGAGCCAAATCCTACTCTCAGAAGCACTGCCTTGTAAATTTTGCCCTCAGTGTTATCAGAAGTGTCGGTGCACGGCACCATTTCAAGGTGGGGGAATGGCATATCCAGACATTCCCCATGCTCTGTTTGCAGCCTAAGCACAGGGCTGGTAGGAGTCCTGGAATGACATCTATGAAGATCTCAGGGCCTTTTGTTACCTCTGGGAGGTAGAATATGTCTGGAACCAGCTCAAGTCCATGTGCTGGCCTCCCCAGTGTGACTCAGCTTTGCATGGATAGCTAACTGCTTGGATGGATGTAGTTTTTCCCTAGTTATGAACTATCTGCTGTTTCATACAGACACTGATTAGCCTCTAAATGACGAAGGCTTTTTGATGCTCCCAGCCTGCGCAATACTTAAACCACAGAAAGAGAGGGGAAGTGCTTTGTATTCCATTTTGTTCAATTTTCCACTCAGTTTTCTTTTTCTTTTTCTTCTATATTCAGGCAGCTTAGAAACAAAACGAAAACTGAAATAGCAAATTAATATGCTGAGGGGAAAAAAATGGGCAAAAGCAATTAGTGTGCACTTGCAATGCACTTAGGTTTTTTTTCCCCTCCATTTAGCATTGGTTCATTTTCCCCTGCCCTCTGACAGTGACAAAAAAAACGTAATGAAGCTGAGAGCTCTTTGGTGAGCTTTGGGTGTGACTTTCAAGTTTTAAGTTCCTTATCCCTGACTTGATGCACTGTCTCCCTCTCCCTAGAGTGTCTGGAGACATTAAAGCTTCCAGTTTCATTATGAAAAAGCAATAAAACATTTCAGCTGTGAGGCTAAAATCCATAGGTAAATCACTTGGGGTTGAGCTATTACAAGAAAGCTGAACACTTTTCAGAACAGGAAAACAGGGGAATGCTTAGAAATGTGATCATTCTGGACTGTTGTACACTTTGTTTCTGGTTGCCTTTGCCTAGATCTTGTTTTCAACAGATTATGAACTTAAAAGTTTTTGAAACCTGCTATCAGAAAATGTCCCTTTTTTCCTTCCTTTAGTTTTCTAAGAGTTTCTTTGTGAAACGCAGTGGGATGATTTGCATAGAAGTAAGCACGTTAAAAATATCTTTTATTTCCTTTTCTGAACTGATGGTATAGCGCCAGTGTAGCAGTTGGAATGTTTGCAGAACAAGCAAGCATGACAATTTCCAAAGCTTTAACATTCTTTCACCGAGATTTGTTAAGCACATGATACTGGATTACTAGATTTTGTTCTTCCTGCAGTTTTACACTTACCTATACTCTGACATTTCCTTTTCTTGCTTTACAAGTCATTAAAATACCTGGGCACACCTTAAAAAGTATCCCTGAGTGCATCTCCTGAGCACCAAAGGCTTTTATAAACAAAGCCACTGGTGTAAACTTTGACTAAATTTCCTGGTTCTAGTGAACAGGAATCCCTGGCTTCAAGCAGCTGGATCATGTTTAAACAAGCATCTGTTATTACAGATAAAAAAGTACTCAATTGCTCTTTTATTTTGTTTAACTTTGCACCTAATGCCATTAAATATATATCTAAATGTTTTGCTGTAGGCACAGAAGCCATCCCATCTGATAGACATGTAATGAGCTGGTGAAGCTGGAGCTAAGGGCACAGCAGTGCAAAGTAATGTGTCTAACAAATTTTTATGTAAGAACACTAAAGAAATGTGCAGGCATTGAACTATATGTAACATTTGCTAATTTACATTTACAAGAATGGTTTATTGTTTCTGTTATATTTCAATGCTGATTTAAGATAAATACCTTATGCTTTGGTCCAAATTCATGTAACTTTCCTACCCTGCTTCTAGTAACTGTCTCATTATAAAGTTATACTTTGGGACAAATAGCATTTTTCTGTTAGCAGTTGGTTGATGTTGGACACATGAGGTTAAATGGGGAACCGCAGATTTCTGAGAAGGTGACCTTTGCTGGGTCTGTTTCATAGCTTAAGGCTGTGTGTTGTAACGGGCTTACTTGATTTACCTGGGTGCTGTTTTCACAGAATTACAGAGTGATTTTTGGGGTTGGAATGGAGACCTCTGAAGGTCACCTGGTCCAAGCCTCCTGTTGAAGCAGGGCCACCTAGAGCAGGTTGCCCAGCACTATGTCCAAACAGCTTTTGAATATCTCCAAGGATGGAGAGTCCATCACTGCCTTGAGCAACCTGTACCAGTGCTCAGTCATCCTCACAGTAAAAAAGTGTTTCCTGATGTTTCCCATAGAGCCTTCTGTGTTTTAGTTTGTGCACACTGACACTTAGCTTGTCTCTGAGCACCCCTGGAAAGAGCCTGAGTCCATCCTCTTTGCACCCTCACTTCAGGTATTTGCATAGATAAGTAAGGAGCTTCTTGATGAATCCATGCTGACTACTCCCAACTGCTGGTACCTGAATATACTGTGGGACATGTTCTTTCATTTATGCTAGACGGGGCATAAGGAAAGGTTGCCTAAATTACCTGGTTGGATTCTACTGCAGAGTGAAGGCAGATCGGACCTTAAACCTGTTTCTGTGAAGTAACTGCTTTTTTCCTTTTAGTTAAACCCGCTTGTCCTGGTGTACTGGTGCAGGAGATGCTCAGTGGATCTGACCCTTCTTTTTCCCTCCTAAGAGTTTTTATTGTGGGGGCCCAAACCACACATTACTTCATTACTTGTGAGCTTGGCAAGAGTGAAATAGGAGAAGGCCAGCAAAAAGAGGGAAGCAGCATTTTAGTGGAGTAGACAGAGCTAATTGTTCTGATTATAAATTCTGTATTGTACTCAGGCAAATATAATAGCCCTTTATTACTTGCCTTGCTTTTAAATCATTCGCTCCCTTTGTAATTTATCCGTTTGCCTGGCTTTGCTCATCTTGAAAAAGAATAGTGACAATTGAGTATAGAGCACCAACTGCACCTTTCACAGTGACAATACTCTTCCAATTTATTTAATGTCTCCTGAATCCAAGAGATTTAAAGTAATGTAGAAGCTACCCAGCTGTAGGAACTGTGATTTTTGCAGACAAGTTCTGGTAGGTACAGGAGTGTCAGTGACCCCAGCAGTCTACTCCCACCACAGTGATGGAGGTGCATTCATCCATCGCATTCATATGGACTCACCTGCATGAAGACAGAGAATCAGAGGGGCAGACAGAAAGTAAGAGAGGACTAACATGTTATCCTGGTATTATCCAGAATTCACTCACCAGTGTCTAGAAGCACTGGGAAATTACAAAACATTAAATCTGTTATGTGCGTGCCCCAAGGCATTGGGTGCTGTCCCTCAGAGGAGGGGTGGAGGTGCTCTCTCTTTCTGTATCACCCTCTCTTCATTAGTTCCAGAAAGATATCTTAAAAATATCTGTTCAAAGAACAGGAAAACCATTTCCCTGCCTGTTTCAGATTCTAAGTGGTGTTTCTACATTACTAAAGTCCATTCAAGACTGGCCATACAAAGTGCTATTAGTGTAATGCCTGATAATAGTTTAGAGCAGCAGAAGGTGCCTTAATGCAAATATCATGTTGCAGGAAGCAGGGTGCTTTGCAATAGCTGCTGTGTGGCTGCTTAGATGTAGACCATTATTTCTTGATTAGCAAATTTGGTGCCTGCATTTTTTCTATGAATAAGTAAAGGAAAATAGAAATGTAGCCACCAAGCTTTGGGAAATGTATTTTCTTATGTATATATTGCTGCTATGATAAAGTATGTTGAAAGTTAGGCAACAGGCTTTGACTGAACTCTTCATGATTTTATTTTACAGATCGCAAGTCTAAACCCATTGGGTTGAAGGTAAATAGAATGTTATAAGTGAAGTTAGCCCTTTTGAAAGCAAAAGGTGTTTTCAAATCTACACTGAATTTAATGGCAATTTTATTTCATTTCCAAATATTAAGCTTATTCCTACTACATGCTGCCTGAAAGAAGAGTTGCAGTAGTGGCCCAAAATTTGACTGTGTAATTTTCATCAAAGTAATTTCCAGATGTGTGTGTACATACATATGAGTATGTGCATATTTTTGGAAGCCAAATTATCCTAGTGCCAACACGTGTGAAAATCTCAATTTATGGCAAGACCTCTGTGGTAGCAGACTGAACAATATCTTCTTGCTCTCTCCTTCGTTCCCCACTCAAAAAGCTCCTATTTTTCCAAGAAAAACAGAATGTTATCACAGTAATGGGCTATTTTTCTTTTTATCCAGACATTCTTTATTTACTATGATGTTTTAGGACTTGTTTGTTTTCAACTTTCAAAACTATATATGCCTATTGCATTAAAAGAGGTCTTTATTCCCACTACCTCAGTTTCATTACTTTCCAATATGCTGCAGTGCCTGGGTTTGTCAACTTTCTTTTCCAAAATCAGCAATGACTTCTTCTTGGCAACTAACAACAGTGAAAATTTTCAAAGTAACTTAATCTTCTAAATTAAATCTGCTTTATTTATTTATTTTTAAGGCCTTTTCTACTGTCTTCATCCTTCTTGATTTGTGTCCTGCTTTGTCAGCATGTGAACCATTAGCACCTGAGTTCCTCCAAGATTTAAGAGTTTTCTTATTCTCTGAAGTAAAAGAAAACTCTTTTACCTCAGCGGTCTTTCAGTGGTTCTTGTGACACATCCTTTGCCATTGTATTATACAATCTCTTCTTGCCTATTGACAGCTTAGCATATTCAGAAGGATATATAAATAATACCAGGAGCAGCAAGGAGTAATTAAAAAAAAAAAGTTAATTTGTAATAAATTGAATACAAGACACTGGCCTTGGCTGGTAGAAGATACAGGACTTTGAATATGAATGTGTGCAATGAGATAAGTTTGCTAATAAAATCCAAATTTACATACCTAGAAAACAAGGGTTCTTTTTATGTCTGCATACAGGTTAAACTGTCTTTAATGAATGCACTCTAAATATCCCACTTCAGTTAGTTCATCTTAACTTTCCATCAGCATTCTTTGGAAAGCATGCCTTCTGAATAAATGCAAATAATAAGCTATAGGAAGTCGTTAGTTTAGGACAAACAAGAACACCTATACTTAGCTAGTGTAAAGCTCATAAAACCATGAGTACTGTGATAGCAGTAGCAGGTACTCAAGAAAGGAGTCTAAGCAGCAGAGCACATACAGTGATTCTTCCTTTTGTATAACTTCCCAACATTCACTCATTGTTGGATTTTGAGGACTTGCTGAGTTGAAGGGTTTGGATATTGCATTTTATTGTGTATGATGCATCTATTTGTGATGAATTTGTCAGATACCTTTTTAGACATTTATACTTCTGATGTCCTCAACATGCTTTGGGAATCCTGTTCAAGTCTCGATAATGCAGTACATTTAGGAAAAAACACTTGTTTTCTAATCGTTTCCTTGGTTCTCTGAGTTCTTATGTGAAATACCTAATTAATAAGAGTACATCTTTTCCCTGTTTTAGTAGAACAAAATAGATGAGAATCTAAATGGACTACTTAGTTTCTTTGTCTTTTTCTTTTTTGTTTGAGATAAATAGAAAGCATTGACAATATTTTTCGCGCGTAATGCTTGTTGTCTTTTTCTGTTACCATACCCTTTCTTGAAGTTTGTTGATAAAAATTCATAGATGAAAGTGAATATGTAGCCTAAACATCACATTATAGATGCTGTACTTACAAGTATGTGTCTTCCAACTTTGTACTCTATCACACCAGTAATAATTGATCCTGAATTCATTTGCTCATTAGTATATAATTTAAATTTTAGACTTTTCAATTGCTCTTTACTTGAAATGCTCTTAAACTTTATTAAGTTTATTATGCTCTGAATTTAGTAAGAATTTGGGATGTAGAAATTTCTGTATGCTTACATGCATTGGTTAGTAATTTTGGTGACATGGTTTGATTATATGGGTGTGTAGCACCTTTTGGGATGGCCTTTGGTGTCCTACATGGCTTATTTAAAGCTGCTGCTCTGGGTGCTATGGTCCTCTGTCATACTTACCTACCCCTTTCTGATCCTTTGGATACCAAAGGGCATCCCCATTGGCACTAGATAGCTATGTGAACAACTGAACTAGGGCCTTGATTTTAGGAGGGGAAAGTGGAGTCACGCAAGGGATTTCTCTGATCAGCAGTAGCAGAGACATGAGCGATACAAATAAATATTACTTGGAAAGATCAAGACTGTCAGTAGTTTTCAGCAATAAATGCAGCTGTTATTGCTTAGCAGCATTTCACAACATCTGGTTGCAGGTTAGCATCAGTAATGAGCTTGGGAAAAGGACAGATGCAAAATGCAGAATTTTGGGCGGACTTGTCCTTACTTAATCCATATTATAAAATCATGCTATATAATAGCAAATAATCTGGTGGGTATATTTACCCAAATAAGATTTCTCAGTCCGTGGAAAGCTGGAAATTCCAGCAGAATGCTGATTGTTGTTGGAGCCAGGGTTATATTATGATTTAATGGCTTTTCTGGGCTTCATTTGATGACCTGGCTTAGAAAAACATTTTGAAGTAATAAAGCGTCTGTTTGGCTCCAAACTAATGAGAGAAGCATTGCTCTTTGCATTAACTGTTCTTTAAGAAGAGCTGTGGAGAACTACTAATAAACCTTATTAAAAAGATTAAGCAATACTGAAGAAATAGAAAGCAGAGAAACTATTCCATTCCATGTGAAGCAAGTACATATAAAAAAAATAGGAAATAACCAAATGCAAGCCCACAGGGGTTTTGCCTCCCCTCCATGTGACTTGCAGCTTGCTGCACTTCAGTTACGTCGCCTTTGAGATATGTTAAAGTGCAGCTCAGTTGAATGAAGAAGTGGATAGGACATATCAAGGCTAGAGACTTTACGGCAGAGCCTGGGTAAGTAAATGCAGCTATAGATAAGTGCTTACTAGTATTGTGCAAATGTTATAATATCTAGCTTGTAGCATTTAAAACAATACTCAGAGATATTTTTTCTGGTCTTTGCTTTGTTTTACTGAAGTAGTTTGCAAGTTTGATAGGTACATGCTATGCAATAGATTTATATATAAGACTGAGAAAGGATTTAATCTTATTTTTCAGGCATCCTACAATAAAAACAAATAGCTTTCCATCAATTTCACATACTTTGTTTTAGATTCTTTGCAATGTAAGTGACTGCTTTGTCTATTTTAGTGCAGTGCTGAAAATAATTTCAGTGGGAGTTAGCTGATAGTTTCTGGTGCCTTCCTGTTCTTTTAATTATTCTTCTGTTAGTGAGGGAGAGGGGAAACCAGCTTATCCTCTGAACCTCCAAGATACAGCATTTTCACATTTCTAGACTCCAGCTGCAGACCACTGAAAACTCCCCAGTATCAACTTGTTCCGGGAATTCATTCAACCATCCAAGTAGGAGATGATTTCAGCTGTTTGCTTTAGTTTTCTGTATCTTTTTATAAAGATTTGTATGTGTTCTTTTACTGACTTTTATATAGAAAGTTCTGTTTTGAATTTACATGTGTTTAAATTAGTATAAATTTAATATCAATATACAAGATAGAGAAATTATGAAAGCGCTTGTTGTTGTTCAAGACTTCCAGGCTTTTGATTTCGGTATGTTTTTGTTTTGAGCAATTGTAATGGACCTTGCAGTTGCTGTAATGCTGTTAAGAAATAGGATTGCAATTTTAGTCAATTAGTAATTTCCAGAACAGTTGTTTTAGCAGTTTAACTGCCTGCCATTTGAGCATTTAAATCTCAGTGCATAGACAAAGAGCTGAGAAGGAGGAATGATCAATATAGATTGTAAAGACCTATACTGAAGCCTGATTCGAATCTTGGAAGCTGAAAAAAGAAGAGCAAACTCCTTCATGGTTGGTAGTATATTAAAGAGAATATTTTCTAAGCATTTGGTATCTTGTGAGGTAGGGTGTTTCTTCCTTTTGCATCATCTCACAGGGAAGAGTACCTGAAATATTATAGCCTATCATGATTTTTCCTATCTGGATTATTCAGAATGTGTTCTCTTTTTCAGATAATCACTCCATTTAGGAGGCTAATATTGTGTGCTGAGAACAGAAAAGAAATGGAGGACTGGATAAGCTCTCTGAAGTCTGTTCAGTCCAGGGAACACTATGAGGTAAGTTGACATCCCTCTTGGTAAGACCTGTACTAGCTCAACAGATAAAGCTACAGGACACAGAACTGGAGAATTCACCCTCCTTAGTGTGAAAAGTATGGCTAATGTCAGAAGAGAAGCTGTATCTTAAGACCTTTACTTGTGAAATGACAGCTTATTATCACACTTCTGCTTAGAATTTTGGAGGGAGAACAGGCTAAATACCCTTTGGAAGATACTTTTTGGTGAAAATTGCATTGTCATTCCCTTGTAATATGGAACCATAGGTAATTTCAGTCACTGTAGCTGTGTTCTGTACTTGCAAATTTGTCTTAACTTCTCCTTTACTAGACCGCACAGTTTAATGTGGAACATTTCTCAGGGATGCATAACTGGTACGCCTGCTCCCATGCCCGACCTACCTTCTGTAACGTGTGTAGAGAGAGCCTCTCCGGAGTCACTTCTCATGGCCTGTCTTGTGAAGGTAAAAGAAGCTCTTTCTTCTCCCTGTTTATAAAGCTGTGCATGTAGACAGATGGCTGATGAGGAATGATTCTGAAAATAATGGGTAAGAAAATAGCCTGAAGGAAGACATTTATTCGCTAGAATGACTTTCTTTTGGGCAGAGGGACTATTAATGGTCTGGCTCACCTTCTTCATGCTCCAGGTGCCTCTTTCTAACTCATCAGTAAAGCGGTTACTTCTGCTGCAGTGACTAGTTTGGAATGTGCTGGGTGGATGTTTTGCAAGAAAAAATAGGATTTGTTTCATTTGCTCATCAAAAATGTTAACACTTTGTTCAATGCTATGACCTCTTCCCCTCCAGTTCTTGTTTGCTCTGTTGCTGATGCCTGATTCTGCAGTGCAGGCAGGACAGATGAGGACAGATTTATTGCTTTAAAAATTGTCTCATGCAGTGAGGGGGTAGCGATGTAGATAGATGTCTTTACGTTTTGATGGTTCAACAGATGAAATCCAGCACAAAGAAGAAGGAGCTGTGGGTAAGGCTTCAACATGAAGCTTATCTGGATAAATGATATTTCAAAACCAAATATTTATAATAAACCTGAAAAAGCTTATTTATTTTCTGACGCAGGTTCTGTGAAAAAGTAGTAACAAGTCTTGTGTTAAAATCCAGCTGAAAATAAAGCACATGTGACCGTGACCATGAAATATATATATGCAACATAGTGGTTTTAAATTTCCAAAATAGCTACCTGTCCAGAAAAGAATTACAATTGCACCATTCAAAACTTGATTTTTTGGATGCATGTTACTCAACTGCAAATGCATTTCTGTTATTGATGCTGTTACAATGCTTGAGGTCTGAGCATAATAATGTGTATTAAGGAAATCTTAGGAAGGAAACATTAACCCACTATCCTGAATTGTCCATGCTTTTAATGTCACTAATGGTGCAGTTGCCAAGGAACGGGACAAACGCATTTCATAGAAATTAAAAGCAGCATAGTTACTTCCAGCTTCTCTGGTGTGTATTTTCCACTGTGTGTGAGTCATTTGGATGGTTTTAAGGCAATTACGGTTATTTTCAATGTCTGATATTGGCAGATGGAAGTATCATGTGCTTAACTAAAATGCAGTTGTATTGCCTTTGTGTACAAATACAGTAATATTTGCTCAGGCAAATGAAAGGAAAGAGTTCTTTCCTTCCATAAGGAATTTATCTTTCCATAAGCTAGTATTATAGCTATTTAAAAAGGCTGTTTAACAAGAATTATTCTTATAAGATTATCATTGTTAATGGTCACTGTTCATAATTTTCTGGGTTTTCTAGTTTGGGAGTTTGTCACATTTCTGCATAACTTGTTACAAACTAGTGCTATATTTATCCACATTTCTGATGCCAGTTGATCTTCCAGGAGTTTTTCCAAATGGCTCGTGAAGGTAGTTTGGCTTTATTTTCACTGATCCACAGTTTCATAAAAGTGTATGGCCTGGATTGATGTATATGTTGATACTAAGTTTTTCTTTTATCTATTAATAGGTTTCCCTCCTTTTCCTTCTTAGCTATGACTTACATCTATTTTTTCTTTTCTTTTCCCAGTTGTTTTTTTAAAGCAAAAGGAAAACTTTAATTATTCATCTAATCTAAATCATTTGACAGTCGACCCTGCTACTGAAATACTCATACTTTGTCCCTGATTCTGTATACCTGTAAAAACCCACGTTAACCATCCTAAATTTCTTCATCTAAAAATTGGTTTAATACTACTTCTTTCTCTGAAATTCTTATGTGACTGAATTAATGTTTACTTGCTTGTTTACTTGTGCACTTCTAATGCATTTCACCATCTAGTTTTTTGACTTGTGCTGTATTAGTAATGTACACTGTTTGAGGAGACAATGTGGGAAGTATGGAGTCTTAAGATTCCCCAGACATGTTCTGTGCTACTTTTTCTCATTGCAAGCTTTAAAAAAACCTGTTTAAATATTCATGTCTGGCATCTGAAGCCTCCAGCGCTGCTTTACACTGGGAATCCATTTATACCTATACTAAATTCAATTATTTGTGTGGTCATTGATCCCAGACTACTGTATAATGTCTTGTATTGAGAAGCAGGAGCGGCTTCTTCTCAAGAGATAATGGAATTCTTCCTTTTCTCAGTGGTTTGGGTTACTGGCACACCAAGTCATCTTGAAAGTAGTTTAGAGACTTTGTACTCTTTGTGGTCTAATTCTTGACTGCTAACTGTAGGCAATAAAAATCAATACCATTGCTGATATTCTGCAGCTCATGCTACTTTAGAAGATCAGTCCTGTAGTATTTTATTCTCTCAGACCTGCCGGTCGCCAGCACCACTACACAACTGTGTTTTCAGCCTGACTACGCAACAAGCTTCATTTATTTTGGAGATAAGATTGGTGCCGTATTTTTTTTAGGGCACCTTCCCTCCCTTTCTCAAAGTTTGACCAAATTAATTGCAGGCCACCCTGAAGACACCTCTGTGAGTTTTGTGGAAGCTCTTGTAGGAAAAGAGAGTATGTTGATACCTTTGGTAGGGAAAAGATTGTATTGTGAGCTTGCTTCTTTTTAGAAGTCAAAGAATCGATACATATATATATCAAACTAAAGATGTAAATTTATATCAAACCAGGCTTCTTTCTTTCTGCTTCTCAAAAAACAACTGACTTTTAAAACATTTAGTCGTACAGTCCCTTGAGATGCAGTGCTGTTCCTCTCACTAATTCCTTCTTTTGTATCTTCTCAAAATGTAATCTACTTCTCAAATGTAGTCTCTGTTGTGTTGCTCTATATAGCTCTAAAGGATTGATTTTCACAATATTCATGCACAGTCTTTAATGGGACAGAGAATTTAGCTATCAGGTAAACACAGGGATACATGGAATGTTTAGGCAAAGAAACCTAAAGAACCTTAAGTTCATTATCTACAGAAACTCTTTAAAAGCTCTCTAGCCTCAGTTACTCTATGTTAATACCACATTTCTATCCAAGTCATTGCCAGTGGAACACTGCTTTTATGATTATTCTCAAAGATATATTCCTTCATGCAGTCTTTTAAGTATCATGACTGAACCTTGATTGTCCAATATCAAATGTATCGAATAAACTGAAGATTGCAGTTTAAATGAGATGCTTTCTCCTGCGATGAATTGCACAAACAACATTGAAAAAACACTTTAGAATCATGAAGGCAAGCAATAAGTAAATACTGGGATTAACTTGACTCTATAAATGTACTTCATGTACTTGGTTTCTTTTCATCATGACTGGTCTTTTTTTGCCTACAAAACCCTGTTCTTCTTACCCACTGCACAGGGTACTTACTATATATCTACTACTTGGGTAGTCATTGTTTCCAGGAGGTTTGCCACATTTTTTGCGCAGGCAGGAGAGTGTACAATGAATGAAGTGGTCAGGAAGAGAAGGGATGCTGGTTGTTAAAGAATTAAGGAATATCAGAAAACACTGCTCGGAGACTTTGTATCACACTGTGCCCCTCTGTAATCCTGGAGAAATCACTTAAATAAGATTTCTGATCAAATCAGTGTGGTTGCTTGTTGGTTATAATCTGGGACTTGTATGACAGAAAAGCTGTGCACAAAATAATAGTAATTTTTTAAAGGCCAGGAAGAAATTAATGTGATGTATAAAAAGCAGTATTTCATTAGCTTTTGGTAAATAAGGCAAATACCTGCTTAAAATTATTAAGAACCAGAGTACGGCACAGCTGCATCCTTGTCAAGAACCACCAAGTGCAATGAGGGTCCTATTCTCAAAAAGCATGTAATCCTATAACTGAAGACTTGTGTATAGAAACTATATTGCAAAGCTGTACAGCAAAGTTGCATAAATAATGATTTTGTAGTACTTTGTAATATGAGTATTCTTTTACAACTCTAATATTTAATTAACTTATAGAATTATTTGAGTGAAAATAGTAAAAACTGCCAAGACACTGCTGAATTTTATCCTTTATAACATAGACATAAGCTTCAAATTGGATTGAAGTTAGGTTGTTGTTTTTACATGGGTCACCCCGTTTTCACTGTGACTTGTCCATCATAGAATGTGATAGTATTCTTGGAAACAAAACACTAGGTTTCTTGGAATACCTGAAGAAAAATCCTTCCATTTTGACAACGTTACTATAGCTACCAGCTCAAGAATCTTTGGATCAGTTTCAAAACCTTTGGCTTTGGCCTTTGAAGCTGGAAAAGAACAGTCTCAGCCAGTTCTTCTTTGAAGAACACAGAAGAGAAAACTCATCATAAAAGTAGTTTTGGGGGAAAAAAACTAGTGTCCTGCCAGTCTAGTCTTATTAATTGATGGGTGGTTAGAATGAAAGGTCACTGAGAGTGAACTGTTCTATAAGAAAGGCAACATACATATATATTTTCAGTGCAATGGATCCTATGATAAGGGTCAGTAACGATGACTTTCTTCACTGTCAATAATAATAGCTTTAGATTTAATCACTGTGCCTGACAGCATATGTTGCTATCACTGTGACAAGAGTTTGCTAATGAGGTGGTTCTTTTGGTTGGCTTTCTGAGAGATCCACTTCATATTCCAGACAGAAACATTTACAAAGGAAATGAAAATTTAAAATAATGTCCTAATAATCCAGATTTGCTTTGGCTCCATTTATAATTTTCGCATCTTTTAACTTTCATTGGTGAAGTAATGGCAGCTGATGTCTAGCAGTATGTCTGCATGTTTCCAAAAGATTTCAGATATCAGACTGATACATGACTAGGATGCAGTAGGTCGGCAAATGCACAATATGATGCTAAGCTGTTTTGAAAATGTGAGCCTACCCCGCTAGTTGAGATATATGGGATATTTGCAGACTTTGGGTCTATGAATGCTGCTGCTTTTTTTAAATGAGCAGGGGAGTTATTGTAAAGGCAAAAAACCCATTGCCTCTTTTTTCTTTGAGCTAAGCACATACTTTCGCACATCTCTCAGAACAGTGAAGATTGCTCTCCAACTCAGATTGTTGCTTATGTAGTCTCAACTCACTTTTTAAATTGATCTGGCAATGGGTCAATGGAATGAGAAATATATGATTCACAAGACCTTTTGTACCTTGGCTTAATGGTTTTTAATGGTGGACAAGTGATGGGCCAAAGCTTTTGATAGTTTCCTGTCAAATATTTGTTTGAGACTACTACTTCTGGTCTGCTGGCTAGTTCTCATAAAACTTTAATGGCCTTTGCCAAAATAATTTCTATAATGCACTCTAAATAGAATTATGTCATGCAGTTCCATTAAGAGAAATACCCACAGTTGGGTATGTCAGTCTATTTGATCCAATATGGTATAATTAACTAGTCATATTAATTGAGTTGAACAAAATACATATAGTTACTAGATTGTCAAAATGTCTTCCTTATACTACACACTTGTGCTGAGTATTCCAATTAGTAGATTTTTAATAAATAATCCAGTAAGGATTCAGGATCTTCCTCATTTAATGTAACCTCTTGGAAAATGTTGTAACTACCAGTATCCTGAGTAAAGATACCCCCATCTAATCCTTCAATTCCTCGCCTTCTGGGAAAACAGCATACCATGGTGCCCAAATGGGATCCATTAAGCAAAGAAACAGAGCTCCTGAAGTAAAACACTCCTGTGAAAGAATATTCCATCACCTCTTGCAAATTTGAACCATGTGTCTGAGTTGTGTCACTGGAGGAATAGAAGAGGGAAAAGTACAGTTAAAAGATGTATTTGTACTTTTGTGTCTTGCACTACACCAGGAAAAATGGGTACCAGTGTGGATTTGAGGACACACATGGGCTGCAACTAAGCAGTTCAATCCAGTTCAGAGAGTTAAAGCTGGAGTGATTATGAACTGAATTTTCTTTCAGTTGGGTTGTGTCATGTGTGCAACACTAAGTGACATGTATTCAGCTGTTTGATAGACTATCTATGTTTAATTTTTTTAAAGACATTTATGACTGAAATACATCAAATAACATAGTATATGTATTTATGTGTGCCTTCCAGTGTGTAAATTTAAAGCACATAAAAGATGTGCTGTCCGAGCAACAAATAACTGCAAATGGACTACATTGGCCTCGATTGGAAAAGACATCATTGAAGATGAAGATGGTGTAAGTACTATTCATATTTGCAGTATTTTCCAAAGCTGTTTCTTCTTGATGGAAAAAAAAAAAAGAAAGGCCAAGCACAGACATATTGCCATGTGAACCAGTGAAGTTAATGGTAGGTGGCTATATTCCTGAACACTTTTCAAAGATTAACATGATATTTAGACAAAAGTTACATTCCTATCTCACAAGACAACTTTAGTATCTGTGGGCACTAGATAGCAACCGTGTTATAAGATTTTAAAGGCCACATGCAGAGAAACTCAGAAGCTAGAGAAGCGCTCCCAGAAGGTGCTACAGCTCTTAAGCAAAGGTGGTATTTTATACTGTTGCCATGCTGTTTTGGCCATCTATTTATGTCCTCCTTACCAATGGCTGTTCCCAGGAGGCCTCTTTGGAATTCGCTGTCATGTGGGCTTTTTTTTACTGATAGAAACAGGAAATTTAAAATTAGCAGGAGAAATGCCAAAAGCTTTTCAGAGATTTTTTTTATCGCTTATTTTTACAAACAACTACGTATGTGCCACTGGTGTGAAATTTCTTCCTAGATGGTTAGTATAAAGTTGCACACCTATGAGTGTGCTGAATTGCCCATGGTATTAATGGGACAAAGAGTGTATTGAGTAAGGCTTTGCACTGCATTTAGGGACTGCTTCATAGAATCATAGAACAGTTAGGGTTGGAAAGGACCTTAAAATCTTCTAGTTCCAACCCCCCTGCCATGGGCAGGAACACCTCTCACTAGATCATGCCACCCAAGGCGATGTCCAGCCCGGCCTTGAACACCGCCAGCGATGGAGCATTCACAGCTTTCCCGGCAACCCATTCCAGTGCCTCACCACTCTTACAGTAAAGAATTTCTTCCTTATATCCAATCTAAACTTTCCCTGTTTAAGTTTGAACCCATTACCCCTTGTCCTCTCACTACAGTCCCTCATGAAGAGACCCTCCCCAGCATCCCTATAGCTATATATATAATATATTCCCTTCAGATACTGGAAGGCTGCTATGAGGTCTCTATGCAGCCTTCTCTTCTCCAGCCTGAACAGCCCGAATTTTATCATCCTGTCTTCATACGGGAGGTGCTCCAGTCCAGCCCCCGATCATCCTCGTGACCCTCCTCTGGACTTGTTCCAACAGTTCTGTGTCCTATTTAATGTTGAGGACACCAGAACTGCACACAATACTCCAAGTGAAGTCTCAGAAGCATAGAGCTGTGACTTAGCATCTATGGTGAAGGGGTAAAGCCAAAGAGGTGTTCTGCTCTCCTGCCTATTCTGAATTCTAGTTACTGGCTTTTGTCTTGTAGTCCACATAAGTGAATGAGTGCTTATTTATATTATGGAGTCTCTGGACTTAACTGCCCAATTATTTTGCAGTTAGTTGCTAACATAGTACCATGAACAGTTAAATGATATGTGTCTCCCTTCTTCAGCTGTCATATTTTCCACCTAGCATGTGAAATACCAGCATAGGTCACATTCATAGCTGTCTTGTGAGCATCAATGTCACTTACCCTGGTCAGCTGTACCTGCATCTTTGATGATGATGAACTGTGGGAAATACTTGAAATATCCCTATATTTGAGAGACAAAAGCCTCTGACTTCTCTTTCTGAGTATTTAACTTGTATGACTACTTCTTCACAGATAGCTATGCCTCACCAGTGGTTAGAGGGTAATCTGCCTGTCAGTGCCAAATGCGCAGTTTGCGACAAGACTTGTGGCAGTGTTTTACGCCTGCAAGATTGGAAGTGCCTTTGGTGTAAAGCTATGGTAGGTGCAATGAACCACATCCGCGTGTTTTAAGGTTTTGCCAGCTTTATTGCTTTATTTTTATTTTCTCATTTCATAACCTGCCTTTGGATTAACTAGGAGCAGGCAGCTTGTGCAAACTCAGGTCTTTCTAATGCTCCCAATTTCTTGTGATTGTCCTACTGGTGTCAGTTGTTTTTTAGTACTCCCACAGATGGAGCTTTGCTTTAATAGGTATTGATATCCAGTGTGTTTTCTCTGCCTTCTCCTAACTGATAACTGAAGGTTCAGATGCCTGTTCTATATGCTTACTAATCTTATGTTACTTTCTTGTCTCCTGTAGATGTTGCTGTAATAGTATTTAGTAGTATAGTAAATATTAATAGTTATTGATATTGAAGTAGTAATATTTTATTACTCCATAATCTCAAAGTTCTCTTCTTCAGGGCACTCTGTAGATTGCTAATTGAAATTCTGTAACATGCTATTGCTGTTTTCCCACACTACAGTTTTCTCTTAGTTTTTTTAAGTTGTCTATAAAGGTAGAGTTCATATGCTGGGGTACAGAAGTAAAAAATTAGCAGGTTTTTTTATTGTTGAAGTTCTTGGCATTTATTTGTCTGAGGCTTTGTGTGTAGGCAGTTGGAAATGATTGGCATCTTCAGTTGGCATCTTCAGAGGCAATTTGAAATTTAGGTTAAGTGCAACCTATCCTTCCAATAACTGTGGAAGAGAGTTCTACAATGCAGTTTATGGGATCCACATTTGACGGATTGGTCTGTCTTGGTAGGTTTGCTAGCTTTATAGAAGATAGGTCTTCCAGAAGAGCCAGGTGGACTAGGCACATACAGAGCTACTGCTTTGCATGTGTGTAGTGTGCCTGCTGCCCCCAGCACAGATGCTGGTTGCTAGGAACTTGGCCCTCCCTTGCTCATGGATGGTGATAAATGATTCCCTTGAAAGGATGATTCATGTCTGCTATAGGGGTAGCTGATGGTGATGTTCTCCAAACTTATATTTTGTGGAATAAGTAACAAGCCTTTGTGGATGAACACTCATGACTTTTTTCCAAGTTTTTACTCCTCTTCCTTCTGCACCTAAATGTTACATATTAGCCCATCTTTTTACATAGATATTACAGAATTTATACTTTCACCCTGAAATTCCACTTTAGGGAAGTAATTTTTTGTTTCTTTTGTAGGTTCACACTGCATGTAAAGATCTATATCCTCGTAAATGTCCACTTGGTCAATGTAAGGTATCGATCATACCTCCAACAGCGCTAAACAGTATAGACTCTGATGGTACGTAGTATTGCAGTGTGTTGAGTGGTAGCTCTGGACTTGTGGAGACTGCCCTTAAAGGCAGGGAGTGTATTTCATAAAGAGTATCATGAAATCTTAACAGCTTTAGTTTTATGGTTTGTGTTGATGGCAAGTGTAGACCAAAAACTTTATCACAATTTAATGAATTTTCTGTATGAAGTTAACAAAAGTGATTGTTTATGCTGTATGTATTAACTCTGTTTACTTGCTATGTGGTGTCTTAGACCAGAACATCATGCTCCTATTTATTATTCATGTTAGGAAGATTGTTCCATATGTGAAATTATTTTTCTTGTCATTTAAATAAACTAATCAAAGCTTATTTTAAATTGCATATTATGGTAATGCAGATTTAAATTAGCATCCTTTAATGCCATTCATTTTATTTGTAGCTTTAGTAATTTTTTTAGTAATTGAAAACAATACTGTTATTTTAACTTTCCCTGAATCAAATGTCAAAGCCTGTATCTGCAATGTCTGATTTTGAAGTGTTGCTTAGAAACCACTGCTTCCATGAACTGGTCATGTTAGGGGCAACGGTGTCCATTAGTATGACTTACTAAGGACATAGAAATCCTGCAGTAAGTAGTTAAGACCTACATTGACTTTACTAAGCTTTGAATCACAGATGAAAGCCTGTTGTTCAGTGATGCAGTTATAATTAGTAGTATAATTTCAGCCTGGAATAAAAAGTTCTCATGCAAAGCCTTACCTGGAGCAACAGAGTAGAGTAACTTTTAAAATCTGTGAATACTCTCAGAAAGCTCATACAGATGTGGATTATCCAAATGAACCCACTAAGGGTAAAGAAAAATCAGATTCAAAACCAAACACTTATAACTGAAATATTTATTTAATTATGTGATAATCTCTGAGGGTGAGATTTGGGAATTATTCTAAAAGGTTAATAGACTTTTTCACTGTGGAAAAACAATAAAGCTATTGTCTTCAGGATTTTACTAAATTTAGGCACTGAAAATACCGGAAAGAAAAAAATCTTTTTGGTAAATCTTTAGCAATTACGTTTTCCTTGCAGGGCTAATATTCAGTTTACAGTTTACATTATGCATGATAAAATGTACTCCTTTTGTCCTTCATCCCTTTCTTCCTCTTTCCCATGATTTCTTTTTATGTTGTTCATATTAGAAAGCTTTATTTATATCATTCTTTCTAACTATGTTCACAGGTTTCTGGAAAGCCACATGCCCGCCATCCTGTGCCAGTCCTCTTTTAGTTTTTGTTAACTCAAAGAGTGGAGACAATCAGGGAGTAAAGTTTCTTCGGCGATTCAAACAGTCGTTAAATCCAGCTCAGGTGTTCGATTTAATGAATGGAGGACCTCACTTAGGGTAATGACCTTGGAAATCTGGGGCAATCCTTTCTGCAAGGGAATTTAGTGCAAAGTATAGTGTGGTGTCCCTGCATTGCTAGAATTCAAAACCAAAACCGATCAACCCAAGCGTTTAGTGGCCTTTTGGCTGGCTTTGACGTCTATTAACTGGTAAGACTCAAAACCGTTACAAATGTTGAGATGCTTTCCTGAATCAGGGCCTTTACGTACAGTTGCGCAGCTGCTTTTCTGACGTACCATATGCGTAATTCAGATATTCCTGTGAATTTGTTGTGAATAGATATGGAATAAAACTGTTGTCTAAATGTACTCTATTTTTTTTAAATTCTGAACACAATTGCCAGTGGGGGAGTCCGCAGTGGGTGATGGACAAGTACAGTAAATCTTCTGTCATCTGAAAACTACAGTCAAAATATAGTTTAGGCAACATATGCAAATGGTCAAGAAAATTAGCATCTCACAGAATTTGGAACAAGAACACAATTAAAACCGTTAGGCATTCCACAAAACCTAATGGTTGATTGTTGGGGAAATAGCGGTGAAATTTGCATAGCGGTGGCCACAACCCAAACATCTTTGCACATTCGTGAATTTTAAATTCATGCACATTTTTCTGCTACCTAACTTAATTCCACTCAGATGTAGCACTGTGGTTGAATTTCCTATTAACATCAGTTACAGGAACTAGAATCACTAATTTTTATACTCTTAAAGATGCATAATTATGCTTGCATGCTAAAAGTGTAGATAAAACAGGCACAAAAATACAGTTCAACAGTAGGCAAATAATGTAAATATAATAGAACACAGCTGTGGATTTCTGTGCTCAGTACTGTGTCATGGACAGGTTATATTAACTCTAAGTTGTAATTAAAGAGTTACAACTGATAATCTGAATTTAATCTGAATCCCTTTTGGCTAACATTTTGTACATGTAGTTAAACTGACAGTAAAAAGTTCGTCTAAATTGGAGAGACAATTTACGAGAGAGGACAGTCTGAAAAATATGTCTAGCTGTTTGCAAGTTCTCTTGCTTCATATAGTTGCACCTAAGAGCAGCAGCATGGTCCAGGACACTCACTTTGTTTTTTTAACCTATGATTATAGGTGAGCTTGGTTGCTTTTAATATTTCCCCAAACAGTTTCCAAAGAGAGATCCTTAGTGGGTTTTCTATCAGGTTGTGCTGTTGTATTCTTTTTTCCTAGATGATCAGAAAGGCAGAGTTACATTGTTTGAGCCAGTGTATATCTAAGTGCTTTCTCTCTTTTCTCAGGGCAGGAGAAATTGTTTTGGTATCAACATTTTTTTTCCTTAAATATCTGCATCTTTTGTTCTGAATAGGTATCTGCCTATCATATAGAAGTGACACTACTTTCTTAGACAAAATATAAATGCTTCAAGTATTTGTAATCTTAATATGTTGCTTTATAGGAATAGTTCAGAGATTATACATATTCTGGGAAATAACATGCGTTAAGAATAAACGTCTTTGGTTTTATTACTTTGAGAGTTTATGAATTTTTTGTTGGCGTTTCTTTAAGTTTATATCCTTGTTGTTTTTACTTACTGGCTGTCTCTTCACATCTCATTCCCCTTTCCTCTGTGTCTCACCTTTCCTCTTGTTCTGTCTCTCTTGTCCTTTTCTGTACTGCCCAAGTGTTGTATCCTGGAGGTGTTGCATGTGAGAGAACAGGAGGAAGTGAAAACAGGATATGGCTTTAAGGATCTAATAGTAAATACTTGTTTTATTTGTCTCACGTTGTTGTGATCACCTTATGTGTAGTAATTGCCTCCAACAGTCCTTGAATTTAGTTAGTCATGCATTGGCAAACCCACCTGTATTGTAGAGCACATCCTGTCATTGTGTCTTTACCTCTTCTGAAAATTCCCCATTGGTGCCTTGTGCTTCTGGCTGAAGTGGGAAGCACAGAGAAGTTGCATATTCACAGCTTAGATTTTTTCAAAAATATTAATAAAATTAAGAAAATAACATTAATAAAATCCTGAAAACAATATCAAGGCAATTTTTTTAAGTTAAACTTGGCATGTTATTTATCAGATATGTCAGTGTAAGTGGAATATACAGCAATAGCTGGGATGCAGATAGGTTTGTCTAAGTTGATGGTTGTATTCGCATACCCCAGAGCAGTGAAAGGACCACATTTTCAGGTAACAATTGCTATTATGACTGCTCTCTCACCAATGGATGTTACTGGCTCTAAGAAGCTGTACTTTCTCTGCAGTTTGCGGTTATTTCAGAAGTTTGACAACTTCAGGATTCTTGTGTGTGGTGGTGATGGAAGCGTGGGTTGGGTCTTGTCAGAAATTGATAAGCTCAGCTTGCACAAACAGGCAAGTGTGCATGCTTACTTTCCTTTACTATATTGACCAGCCCTAATTTTGTATGATTACTTTTCCTTGACTTGGTTATTTGTTATATCTGTATATGGGCCAAACTCAGTTGTTACTATTAAATGAAAATATTCACTGGTGTAAACTGGTCAAGTTTTGTTGGGATTGTACAATTGAATTTACAAGCTTTAGACATCAGCTATGTAATTAACATTTGTTGCTTGAATTAACAAGCATTTGTGAGAATTTGTACTTTTTTTGTCTAGTTTTCACTAGTAGATTTGCTCCTGTGTTGTGTTTCAGTGTCAGTTAGGAGTGCTACCCCTTGGTACTGGAAATGACCTTGCTCGTGTCCTTGGTTGGGGTGGATCCTGTGATGATGATACACAGCTTCCTCAGATTTTGGAAAAACTAGAACGAGCCAGCACAAAAATGTTAGACAGGTAAACTTGAATGTGCATATACCTGATTTACCATGTGATTCAAATTGTGTTTGTTTGGATTCTGATGGCCTAAGTCTATCTTAGAAACTTAGTCTTCAGTGGTTTGGTCTTTTAGGGTGCAGATCATAATGATTAGGGAAGCCAAAATAGCAATGGGGACAGCTCTTCAATGTCATTTTTAAACTGAAGAGTCAGAGGGAAGAGCAGTGAGTGAAAGTAGGAAGCGTGTTGTCCAAAGATGAACAAAAGGTGATGGTTTATTGCATAAGTGATGAAGCTGCGTAACTGCCTGTTACAAGAAGTTGTAAGCATTAAGAAACTATATTGATTCAAAACCGTTTGGGGCAGTTTTATAGACTGCATGCAGGTTATTAAGTGCCATTAAAAGTAACATCTTTATTTACGAGACCACTGAACTCTCTTTGCTTGGATATGGGGGGAAGTCAGACTGTGTGCTTTCACCCTTCATATAATTTTCTGAGGCATCAGCTGTGGATAAGATGCTACCTGCATCTTTGGCTTGATCTACTGCTAATATTTCTTGGGATTTAGTCAAAACCAAGAGATCTTTCCACTCCTTTTGTGTGGTATCAATCCATTCCATAAAAGAGCAGTCCCCATTTAAGAAAAGTCACGAGTGGATGATGGTTATGTTGTTCCAATGAATGCTTAACACTGTTTATGAGAAGAGTATTTCTTACTCTATTCCTTTTTCTTCTGAGTGTTTCTGTGCTTGCTCTAATTACAAACACTTGAATGTCATTAAAGGCAATTTCATTTTTGGGTTTTTAATATGAAATAGAGAAACAAGGCCTTTTCTGCAGATTGATGGTTTTACAGCAAAGTATGTAGAGAATTGCTTGTTACTGATACTTGGCCAGGGCATTCTGAAAGGGTAGTAAATTAAATCATGTTCGCGTTTTTCTGTACTGAAAAAAAAGCTCAGTTACCTTTTTTCCTCAAATTTCAGTAGACTTGCTCCCAAGGCCATCTTCAATGATCACTTATTTTTTTCAGCAGGCTTTGATGGATGTTGCCATTAGCAGTTTCATACTATCTGTGCTATAAAGTACTGTCCTTTACCAGGGGAATATATATATATGGGTGTCAATGGAGATATCATTTGCTTTGTTCTCATGTCTGCCTTGCCTAGTTGAGATGAAAAACTAATGTAACCTCAGACCTTTTTCTTTAGAAACATGTCTATTTTCCTTCTATTTCAGTAGTTAATTTCCACAAATTCTTTTATGTTACAAATGTTTTATCACAAAATTTATTGCTTGCATTGAATATCCACTGATGTGCTCACAAATAAGGCTCATCATCAAATCACTAACAAATAATGTGAGCAATAAAACTAATTGTTGCCATTAATCTAAATTATTTTATCCATATACAATTATCTTACAATTAAAAATTAAGCTGCCTTTTTTTTTAACACTCTGTGGTATGGCAATGAATTTTCTTTTTGCTATGTTTGAGAACAGATGAAACTTACTTACAATCTGGAAAGTTAAAAGCTGTTGTTCCTTTCAGGTGGAGTATAATGTCATATGAACTGAAATTACCAGCAAAGCCTTCTATACTTCCAGTGACTGCAGAAGAGTCAGAGGAGTGCCAGGTGGACTTTGACTTTTGTTTTCTTGTTTTGAATATTCAAAAAACTGGTACATAAAATACAGTATGCAGATAAAATCTGCATTGCCAGCTACATGTCCTTTTAATAACTCAGAAATTGTGCTAGATTTGGAGACGTTAAAGCTTACCATTTTGTGTTAAACCATGGAAACGTGGGGAAATCAAAGTCTTTTTTATCTCCATTTTCAGATATCAGCTTATGAGGACTCAGTTGCTGCTCATCTTGCAAAAATTCTCAATTCTGATCAGCACTCTGTTGTCATATCATCTGCCAAGTGAGTTGATCCGTTTTATGTACCATGTGTGGAATAAATCCCCTGTGTAACATCACTATAATAGCCTTCTGTCTAAGCCTGATTTCTTATGTCTTGCCCAGCTGGCTTGCCTCAATCTATCTTGATTTATACCTTTTAGAGTGGATGTTTTTTTCTGCAAAATTTTTATATGGCACAATTGGAATGGATAGCTTTATACTAAACACGTTAACATTAAAAAAATCATGTAATGTAAAGTGATTTTAAATCATTCCACATCGTGTGCAGCTTATATATGAAACTTACTGTTACTAATGCAAATATTTTATCCCTTCACATTATATTTCTTCTGTTTTGCTTTATGCATATCTTTATCCATATCTTTAAGAGGACAAACATCTTCAATGTGAAGCAGAGTTTCAGGCTATGTAGCTTTGTCATAGCTGTCTCAATTTAATCAATAGTGATCTCAGACAAAAGGGTTCTTTTTCCCAAACTGAAACACTTAAAAATGAAAAATAATTACTTGGCATATTATTGTTATCATCTCAGATCAGAAGTATTCTGTGTATGCCTTCACTGTGAAGAAAAAAAATCTTATATTTTGCAATATGTTAAACAACAGTGGTAGAATCTCAAAAAAATACATCTGAATGTCATTACATCACTTTCCTCTTTACTAAAAGCAAGTTAATCAAGTTTTGTTTCTAAAGTATACATAGTACGTGTTGAAGATGAAATTGCAGGATACTATTATAACTCCAGATTCTGAATTAGGTCTGTATCTGGTTAAATTTATTTCATCCCTGTCAAACAAATTTCAACAAAATGAATGGTACTAAGCAGTTATCCACGCCACATAAGTTTGCTGTCTATCTGCAATGTAGGTAATAAGAACCAAGTCTTTCTCTGATTTACGCAATGAAAATTCATTGCAACCACTGTAGTTTGCATAGATATGCCTCAGTGTCAGCTGTGGCTCAAAAGCACAGTCCGTGCAGTGGGGTGTGTGTAAGAGGAACTCCATTAAATTCAGTAGGTTTTCTCCATGGTTTCTAGGCTCCATCTTTGTGTAGAAGTTTGTAAGATTGTGTTTGAAGTTATCCAAGTGAATACAAGTTTGCTAATTCCTCTGGTATGGAAGGTGTACAAGCAAGGGAATGGGTAGAATTAGTCATGTTGCTTTCAGTTCTTAGAAATAAGAGGCTGAGATACACTGTATGCAAAGCTTTAAATAAAAGGTAGGAAGAGTTTTTGTTTCAGAGCTTATTACTTGAATTTTGCAAGCCATGGAAACAAGCATCATCAGCTTTGCAGGCATGATCACAGAGTTCAGTTTCCAACAAGAATGATTTACAGCAGTATGCATATAGATAAATTGCCTAAAGAATGTAATATTCAAAACATTATATTTTAATTCATTTGATTTATCTCCTCTCCTTTTTTTATCTGAAGAATATTATGTGAAACTGTAAAGGACTTTGTTGCCAAAATAGGGAAGACTTATGAAAAACCAGTGGAAAATGCAGAGGAAGCTGATGCCATGGCCATTAAAGTAAGACTATGACTATATTCTGGTTTAAAGTTGTGGGGTTTCAATGTTTATAGCTCTTAGGTGTTTAATTTTCAAATTGCTCCAGGGTGCCCAGCTTGGCTTTCATTTCAACCAATGACTTGAAAATCTTTCCTTCTTGCATAGAGCAGTCATTTCTAACCAAGCTTTAACCTCTGAGATCTCTATAAATGCTGTTTATACTTTTTCCTTCATAAAGGATAAAGTTCTTGGCAGTGTACATAGAGACAAAAGGAAATACTTTGCATTAGGAGAAAATAATGGGATAATGACGAGAGAGTATGCTGGGAGAATGTAGGGAAGAGAGACAACAGTGTTAAAAATAATGGTTTAAGCTGGAAATTGTAGAGGTTGTGTTGTGAAAGCATTGGAAACAAAACCTAAAAACAACTAAGGGATTTGGTACAAGGCACAAAATTTACATGAGCTGAAAAAGAGACGAGTAGAAAACAAAACTACTGCCAATCTGAGAGTCAGGAAACGTACTTGCTAAATTGCAATTTGTGGTTCACATTTCTGTTCAGTGCACATTTTAGAAACTGAGCTTTTCTTTTTTACTGTTCCAAGGCCAGACACTGTTGGTTTCCTTTCCTTTTAACATGAAAAATCACCTGTTCTCCAGTGTATCTGGAAAGAGCAACTGCTTAGTGATTGCTGCTTGATGTGTTTGGTGTTTGATTCTGGCTTGAGCCTCTTTACTCTGTGTTAGCTTACTTGCTTAGATGTACGTGTGTTGCAAAAACAACCTCATGTGTCTCAGTCTAACAGCTGGGCATGTCCCCAATAGATTATCTCTTCAAACTCGGGTACTAGGCACCCATAATTTCTTATAATATATAGTATAGGCAGTTCTGTGATGATTCGCTGTGTTGCAGGTCCCTGGAAGAGGAGAAAAATCTAATCTCTACCCTAGTTATGTGGCAGGCTGAGTTTTGCACAGCGTGTTATTTTAATCTGAGTGTAGGGGGTTTTGGTTTTAACTGCTCTAATCTGGTTGGGTGCCACAGGGTATGGCTGGAAAAAAAACTTGCAGACTACTCATAATCCAATATTACACTGTGTTGAACCTAAATTTGGATTTTACATAAACAATTACATAAACGTTTAAGACACCTACAGCTTTAAATATAACCTGGTTCTTTATCTCCTGAAAATGTTCACATGTTCACTGTTTTTTCTCTGTGTGTATTCTTTTGCGCTTTGTCTTAGTGCTCCGAGTTAAATGAGAAGCTAGACCTGTTGCTCCAGGCTCTTCACACAGAAGCCCAGGCTGCTCCCCTTCTCCCAGGCGTCACTCCTCCCATTGTGGAAGAAGAAGCAGAGGAATTTTCAAGTGAAGAATCCTTGTCTGAAAGTAAAGAGCAATTAGCAGAGTGTGTCTCAAAGTCTTCCACCCAGAAACTCTTCAAACCAAGGGAACAGTTAATGCTCCGGGCAAACAGCTTGAAGAAGGCTGTGAGGCAGATCATTGAACAAGCAGAAAAAGGTACATATCAGTGAGACCTAATCCTTACTGATAGGATAATGTTGCTTCTATTTTTATGTTTGTTTTTTTTTTTTTTTTTGAATAGCAGAAGTTTTAATTATTAAAGTTTGATTTCTACATTGTTCCACAGCTGAAATTATGTAATTATTTCAAGCTGCAAGGAAAAGAAATGCAGCTTGTTTGGATGGTGATGACTGTCTGCATACATGAATACATTAGTATACACATGTGTGCACATAATAAAGTGTGCTTCTTTTGTAACTGTTATCCTCCACAAAGCAAAAATTTCTGGCAGCAAATCTTTATCAATGGGCGAAGGATTGCTAAACTATTTTTCATTGAATTGGCAATACAAATCTTTTCTTACTCTTTTTAAAATTGAAGCTACATAAAAAAAGAAGCTGTTTTTCTGTGTTTGCATTTGTCTTTTAAAATCTTGAAATTTCTGTCTTTTTTTTTTTTAATAAACAGTTGTGGATGAGCAGAATGCTCATACTGAAGAGCAAGTGAACCAGTCACCTGTAGAATACAGCAAAGAATTGGATGACTCCAAAGAAGAGGAAAAGGAAGAAGATACAAAGGAACTTGAGTCCCCATCAGGTGAGTAAATGGGAAATAAAATAATTTAAAATTATGCAGTATTTTTATATTGTATTATGGAGCGCAGTTGGCTCCATAAGTAAAAATACTAGCATCCTATTTCACTGCAAACTAGTCAGTTTTTGATAGAGTTGGATAAATAAAAGGGGAAAAAGCAGGAGATGAGATGAGCAGTCTTTTGGAGTGTATTTACAAAACTGAGAAGGTATTTATTGTTGAGAGAAGTGTCTGCATTTAATCCACCTTTCTACATGGATTTGAGCAGGGACCAGAGCCAAGGTAACAGTGACAACATGCCTCAGTTTGGGGGCATATTATAGGAATTTCTATTAGTAATTTCGGTTGAGGGTTTCAAATTATGTGAAACAGACATATTTATTCATTATATTAACAACAAAACCCTGATGTCTCAGCTGGGTACTTTCCTTGATACAGTTACTGGAACAGAGAGGATGAATACTTAAGTCTTCTATACAAAATGAAACAGTCTAAAGCAGGAAAGAATGTGACAGAAACTGCAGCATGGAAGTCTCCTGAGAAGTGGTCACCCCTGGCATTTATCTAACCCAGAACAGAAACTGGGACCAAAGTTTTTGATATCCTAGAGTTCTCTCCCATGAAAAATTCCATGCTTTATTGTCATAAATACAGGTCATTAGTTCAGTTAGTTACCCATGGCTATTGGATGCTGTATAGCAAGATGTACAGCAAAACACTATACAGGCCACTATTGCTTTTCAAGGTGTAAAGCCTCCTACCTGCTCTTTCCTTGGTTGAATGGACTATCAGCTGCTGCTGTCTAACTGCTCCTGCTGTCTAACTGCTCCTGCTTTTCTGCAGGAGCATCATTCTATCTTCACTGTGGGTCTCTGCAGGTTGCTCTCCAAAAAAAAAAAGGAAGAGGGTGTGGGTAGTCCATGCTGGGTTTTCAAATCATAGAATAGGATAGTTTGGGTTGGAAGGGACCTCCAAAGGTCATCCAGTCCAACCCCGATGTGATGAGCAGGGATATCTTCAAGTAGATCAGGTTGCCCAGAAGCACGTCCAGCCGGGCCTTGCATGTCTCCAGTGATGGTGCATCCACATTGTATTGTTGTATTCTACAAAGCAATCAGAATACTGAGTGGTCTGTGTTTAAAACAAATTGCTTGGAAGGTAGCATTTTCATAAAGTCATAGCCCATTTTGCCATTAAACTTTCCTTTTGGCTATTCAGTGTTTGTTACTGTGTGTAACATGACATTTAGAGAATAGTCATCTCCTGAAACAGCACAGTACTTATTCCCACATTCAAATGACAGGATAAAATCTCTCATTCATATGTCCTTTATGAAGTCTGCCAGTGAGTGGCTGCAGTAGAAAAAGGATGATTTTGCACACTGGACCCTCACTTACCTCCTTCTATTTCTTGGTTTCTTGGCATCATGTCAATCCAGCCAGAGGTCGTGTTTGGACATTTTCCATCACAAATGTCAATACTGCATTTTGTGTTTTCTGGTAGTGGTTGTGCCAGGGTTGTTCACTAGTCTCAACTGCATCGTAATTTTAGGAAAGCTGCTTCTTACTATAGGTGGAAATTTCAGCCTTTGTCATATTATTAAAGTGGACAGAGAGGTCTCAAGATGATCTGTGAGTCATGAAGAAACAATGGTAGCTTGTGGATAGCAAAACGCATCCTTTAGATATTTGGTGATCAACTTCCTGGGGGCAAATGGAGGTAAAATGTTTGAGATTTGTATCTCCTCCTGTTACCCCAACCCACACCAACGTCCTAAAGAAGTGGTGTCCCCATGAGGCTGTGCTCTGAAGCTGGTGCCTGTGTTGATAGCTTCTAGCTTAGAAATACAGCAGTAGCTTCCTGGGGCTTTGGTTGATACAGAATCTCACATTTCCTGTTTTCCAGGAATGGATGTCAAACTTCCTTCAGTAATTGTCTCTTCACTGGCCCCTCTCCTTTTCCCTTGCTTATAGGAATTAATGCTTATTGGCTGTCCATTTTGAACAGTAGCTCCTAGAGGTTTCTTGCTCTACAGATGACCTGATCCTATTGCCACAAATGTATAATAAAACAAAATATACACATATGTATATCCATATATAGAAATTTATATAAACCTCTTGTTTCTTGGTGATACAATTTCTGCATTTATTGGGAATACATATATCTGATATGTGTGAAATCGAGTGCATGTTAATGCTGTCAGTGGAAGATAGGTGTTTGGGGACAAAGCATGAAACATGAATTCAATGATCTGCAATGAAAGACCAGTTTTAACACATTAGGGTTCTTGTTTTTATCAGAGCAGGAACAGCAAAACTTTGTCATTATTGCAGTTATCCCCATGAGTCTCATCTGTCAAATAAAGAGCAGCTGTTCTGTTGATTTTCCTATTTAATATAACTGCCTTGTTCCCAAATACAGAGAGAACAGACCGTGTGAACCACGTTGTGAATTTTTCAGTAGCATTATGAAAAATGAATGTTAATTTTATTCTGAATATTGTATTTTATCCTCTGAGGATCTTCCTGGTCATTTGATGAAGATAATATTTTTCCATATGTTAATTACCTTCATCTAAATATTTAATAACTCTTGTTAGATATCACTTGCAGTTTTTACTCATGTTCATTTTTTAACATTATTGCAGTGTTGTGTTGTGCGCAGATACAAATCCTTGTGCTGTGTTGTTATTGTGCAGTGCTATAGCATTTCATGGTAACTGCTACTGCTGTTATGTTTAATTCAGGAGGAGCTGTTAGTCCACTTGGTCAGACTTTTCAAATAAAACAGTCCAAAAAAAATTCCCACTCTTATCCCTGTCCCATGTCTAATAATTTCTATTTGACTTTATTAAGTCATCCAGAAAGGTGTGTAATCTTACTCCTAGGATACAGGAGGGTGAAGAATTTGCCGTTTCATTGACTGTGCTGTGTTAGATTATCATCACTTCAAAAAAATATGAATGCCTGAATCCTGGCCTGAATTGATTTGAGCACAATTTCTAAACCCTAGTTCTTGTATTACTTTTGTCTCTAGATTTTCCCACTCTGTATTTTCTTGCCATTAATGTCTTCATGCAGTACACCCACATTACTCTCATGTTTGATGTGACCTGTCCCTCTTTTGCCACAAAAGAAGGGCATACTTTATCCTTACCACCACAGTCCTGCTGGTGTTTTTCTTCTGTTCTCTTGGTGCTAGTCTTAATTGTTCAATTTTTGCTGAATGAGTTCTCAGGTTTCGAGAGGAATATATCAGATCACTTTGAAATAATTTCATTCTTTGTTCTGAGCTTCTTCAGATGCTCAAGGTTAAAGTTGTCCTAAGCTGAATCAGTTTTAACATGTTGACATAACATGGAGCAGAGATAGCCAAGAAATGTCTGCCTGTGATCATCTGGTGTGCAAATGCTTTCTACATGCACATGGAAATGCTGTAGCAAAACATTTGGTAGTCCCCAAACTTTCTTCCATGGGGCACCAATTTCTGCCTACATCTGGTGGGGCTGAATTTCACAAAAAATCAGCTTCCCCAGGCTGCAGCAGGCATGGGTATATTCTCTCAGTCAGCATGAAACAAGTCATTGCAGGAAGGTGAATTACAGCACCTGAAGTCAGCGCTCTGAAAAGCCTATCCTCTTTCGTCACCTCCAGAGGCAGTCCCAGGGATAACTGGCCTTAGCAAGCTACCAGTTACTCTTTGTGAACACCTTCTCTTTCCCCTTCCTTTTTCCTGAGCCTTTGTCACCAACAGTTACATCAGCTGCCAAACCTTGCTCTCTGTCACAGGGTTATAGTGATCCATCTCCTGGAGAATTTTAACAAAGAAGTTATTTCAATCATGTTGGGAATTGCTGAGGTTTGGGTTTTGTTTGGTTTTTTTTTTTTGGTTTTTTTTTTTTTGAGAAAAAGAAATAATGGGAATCTGATGTCCATCATCATCTCTGTACCTGCAAAAGCCAAGTATGTCTTAACATGGCTTTTCCCCTTCCTTTGCAGTTTTCAGTTTGGCTGTAGATAAAGATGTCACAAGTTTGTCTGATGTTTTAAGAAACCTGATACAGGCAGAGGGCCCATTTTATCTGCTTGAAGCAAATAGTGTGGCTGTTGATCAGGTATTTCCATGGCCTATGAGTTAGAATAGCAACCTCTATTAAAGTTGTTATAGGCAATAACATACTGTGTAATTTAGGTATATACAAGTAAATGGAGATTGAACTTCAGTTTAAGTCTGTATTGCCTCAATAACATGCTTATCAGAAGCTTACAACAACATTAAATAATATTGCATTTTAAGGTGGATATAATGCAGTTTTTGCCAGTAGCTTGAAGCATAAGTTGGAGACTCGGCATGCTGAATGCCATGCACACTTGTTCCTTTAGATTTGTGCTTGTGCTTGATCCTTTTCTGAATTTTGCCTGTACTTAGAAGAAAAACTGTGGGGTGAGAGGAAGGACATTTGTCACTGAATGGTAACAGATTAGATTAATGATTTTGAAATATTTTCAGGGCTGTAAAACTACGTATTTGGTAATGTCATAATAGGTCTTTACCTTCTTCTGCACAGTTAAAACTGCACCGAGATCTCCAGATCGACGTACAAGCCGAGGTATCCATTCTCAGACAGGCTCTTTCTCTGCTCCAGCTTTGGCTGCAAGCAAGGAAAATCTCCCAGTGCTTAACACTAGGATTATCTGCCCAGGTAGTTACAATTTTGAAATCTGCTGTTTCTTACACTATTTTAATATTGCCTTCTGTTCCCCTGCTTGCTGTCAAATAATGATTTTTACTTCATGCCCTATGAATTCTCTTGATCCAACATGCAAACTTTTGTGCCGTATCATATAACAGGAAATGCAAAATAATGTGGAAGATTCACGATCACTTGGCACAACACCAGATGTAGCAGAAGAGTTGTGTTTGATTCTGGAGAATGAAAAATAAAATTCAGGACGTTAAACTCATAGAACCACAGAGTGCTTTGGGTTGGAAGGGTCCTCTAAGGATCATCCAGTCCGGCCCCCTGCCATGGGCAGGGACACCTTCCACTAGATCAGTTTGCTTAAAGCCGTGTTCAACCTGGCCTTGGACACTGCCAGAGATGGGGCAGCCACAGCTTCTCTGGACAGCCTGTGCCAGAGTCCCAGCACTGTCACAGTGAAGAACTTCTTCCTAATATCTAAACCAGGCCCTGGTGAAAAGTCTCTCAGTGCTTCTTATAAGCACCCTCTATATTTTGAAAGGTCACAATAAGGTCTCCCTGGAGCCTTCTCTTTTCCTGAGATTCTGAGATCAGCCTGAATTCCTGTATTTTCTTTGGTTTTTTTCTTTCTCAATGGTGGCACCTGATGTCAGACACCGCACTGCAGCATAGCTGCTTTTCTGCTCAAGAGAGCCAGAGACCTGAAAAGATAACCAAAATAGGTATAAATTGAAATACAATCATTCCCTATATTGATTTAATGAATTTTTTTTCTCTCTGGCTTATATTATGAAAATATATGTTTCTCTGTTTATCAAAATAACAATTTTTTTTTCTGTTTCTTTTAATCAGGTTTGAGGGCTGGTCTAGCTGCTTCTATTGCAGGAAGTTCAATTATTAGCAAAATGTTGCTAGCAAACATCGATCCATTTGGTGCTACGCCATTCATCGACCCGGATCCAGATTCCCTGTAAGAAATACTTTTTCCATATATGCTGTTTTGCTTTAGTTCAATTTTCTGAAGCTTTTTTTTTCTTTTTTTGAACCTTTTTGCGATTTTTTTTTTAGTTGTTACTTCTTTGCTATCATTTGCAGTAGACCTCAAGGTCTGAAACAGGTCGTATTGTGCTGTTTTAGTTATGAATGGTGCAAAATTGTCTTGCAGCAGCAGAAATAATAGGAGGCATTTGCTTGCTTACCTCTTGCTTGCTCACTGTGGGCGCAGGAGAACAATAGTAGTCCTTCAGAGCTGTGTTTTCCTGCCAAAACCGCTGGCCTGAACTCAACTCAACCATGAGCAAGCTGTTGAAGCAGGTCTTGGCCCTTTGTAGTAGAGGGGGAAGTGTTCACATAAGGACTGGAGCAGTGAGGTGGAAATGTAATGTCCTAAGCTGTCTCTGCTTCCCAGACCTAGCAATGGCATAGACTTAAGGATGATATCTGGGTTGCGGGCCACAGCCCTCCTACAATAAAGTACTGCTATGTCAGCAGCATCAGCCAAACATCTAGCACTGGCATGCCTAAACACAGGCTGGCTGCTTTGCCTGGTGCAATGCTGCTTTCTCAGAGACAAACCTTACTTTAGGTATGGTAGAGTCAGCGGTGGATGGGGGTGTGGCACAGTATCTTCTTTGCCCTACAGGAAGTAACTTGCCCTTGCAAAGGAGCTAGCTGTCAGACTGTCTCTTCAGGTGCCATTGGGTTTCCTCAGGGAGATTCAGAGAAAACATCTCTTGACTTCTCTTGGTATCTGTTCTGAGATGAACCACGATCGAAATTCCGTGTGTGCAGGTACTGTACAAACATACACCTAATTATCTTTTTTTTCTAACAGGGAGGGATATTCAGAAAAATGTGTCATGAACAACTACTTTGGAATTGGGTTAGATGCAAAAATTTCACTAGAATTTAATAACAAGCGAGAGGAGCACCCTGAAAAATGCAGGTAATACCATTGTCAGTAACAGAGCCAAGGCAGTTTCAGTAATTTCTTTCCTCATCTCTTTATTTTAATTTCTTAACATTTTCTCATCCTACAAATACAAGACATAATAATGTGTGTATGTGTGTGTATGTCAATAGTGTGTGTATATCAAAATGCAAGCTTTTTTTTATGTTTTCAGAAGTAGGACAAAAAACATGATGTGGTATGGAGTTCTTGGCACAAAAGAGCTGCTGCAGAGAACTTACAAGAACTTAGAACAGAAAGTTCAACTCGAGGTAAATTTTATTTTTGGGCAAAATGAGTATTTTTGCTTCCACAATGTGTAGTGAAGAATTTGGGCTTCCTCTTGAAGCCTTTTAGAGTTCTTGCATCAACACAAGCTGACCTCAAACACACTCTGTAAAAATGTGATGTGTAGGGAGTGGTTCCCCATAGGGGTTTTTTGGAGTAAAATGTCAATAATTAAACATCTCAAAATCTCCAGTAAAATGTTTCTGGTAGTTACTGTTTTTCTGGGGGGGAGGAGGGTGGTATTAAATAATTTATAGCATAGTTAGGATATGTTTCTTAATGTTCGCTGCTTGAAAGGGGGAAACCTAGTTATAAGAGCAATAACGGAAACGAACATACAGAAAGAATAAGGTGCCTTAATCCTTCAGGTTCATTTCAAACTGCCTGAAAGCTTGATTACACATACAGGGAGATAAACTTAAACAGGGGAAGTTTAGATTGGACTTGAGGAAGAAATTCTTTAGTGTAAGAGTGGTGAGGCACTGGAATGTGTTGCCCAGGGATGTTGTGAATGCTCCATCTCTGGCGGTGATCAAGGCCAGGTTGGACATAGCCTTGGGTGGCATGTGTGAGGTGTCCCTGCCCATGGCAGGGGGGTTGGAACTAGGTGATCTTAAGGTCCTTTCCAACCCTAACTATTCTATGATTCTATAACCATAGAGATATAGTCTTAGTCAATAACTCTAATAGGTGTTCTAATAAAGAAACAAGATATATAACAGCAACAACAAATTCAGTGTAAGTTTTCTAAGTGTAGTTATTTTTTGTGTCTTAAGTTCTAATATCAAGTCTAAGTCTTCTTCATGATACTGGGAACTTAAAGGAGATATAAATGATTACCAAATGCAGAAAACACTGTGACACAGTTACTGTTATTTTCACCTGAAGAATATCTAAGTTGGATTTTGACAGACAGCATGCATAGTTTCTCTTTTTATTTCCTGCTAAATATTTCATATGGACGGTGGGGTTTCTTCTATGCAGATAAGTTTTTTAGTTAAAAGAATAATTTTAAGTTACTGGAACTCTTCCTCCCTCCCCTGAGACTTGGAATGATTTTGACTGGTAGCAGCAGATTGCTGTAAGCTAAGGATTGAGTAATTATCAAGGAATTATGCAGTACTTAGAAATATAATGACAGGAAAGAATGTTGTGTATGCTGCAAATAGAATTTCAATTTAAGGTTCTTTCGAATAAGGTTTGAATAAGATTCAATGAGGCATTCAAATCTGACCTTTCCATAATTATTTCTTACTATTTCTGGAAGTAAACCAGCAAGTAGAAATTTCACATTTAGTATTGCCTTGCATAATATTACCCTTATGCTAAATGTGTGATGAGGTGCATAGCATTGGAAAATTAAAAATATCAATTTCAGGAATCTGGAGGCAGACCTCTACTACAATACAAATGAGTGTGCAGCATCTATTAATATCGCAGCGTAGTCTGGATCCTATCACATTTTGATTAAAATGTTAAATTCTGTCTTGTTGCTGAGATTAAATCATAAAAAGAGCACTAAGCAGGTGCTGGAAATAATTTTACATCTCTTTTTCCTCCTGATAAAATGAATACAGATTTTGTCCTTATTTTCTGAGGCTTTCCATTTAATTTGTATTGTTTTAATATCTGCCTGTGGGACTGGTAATTTGTGGCAATCTAACAATCTTCTTAAGAGACAACTTCACACATAAATTTGTAATCCTTAAAGTGACACCTGCGTCCAGCATTTGTGACCTTATGTTTCTAAATTGCTTCAAATCCATACTTGGGGCACTGCTGCAGGACTGGACTTTTGACTTTTTTCATGTTATTTATATACTGAATGAGCTTTTATCCATTACAGTGTGACGGACAGTACATCCCCCTTCCCAGTCTGCAGGGCATAGCTGTGCTAAACATTCCTAGCTATGCTGGTGGGACTAATTTCTGGGGTGGAACCAAAGAAGATGATGTGAGTAACATTAAACAGAAGTAACCTTCTGGGTGAAACCAGCAGTAAATACCATGAACTACTCTTGTTTTAATAGTGGAGATGTATAGTTTTGGATAGCAGCTCTTATACAGGGGGGAGGTATCAACTGTATTGTCCTGTTGACTTTTTTATTAAACATATATCCCTTGATTTTTCACTATCTGTTGCCTTCTGTCATGTCCATTCCAGCAAAATATTCATAGTAAGGCTTATTTTTTTTTTAATGGCTTTGTGAGTATTTTTAGAAGCTAATTTTGCACACAAAGTAGCTTCTCTCCAAATAGTTTTATAAACTCCTTAAATAAGATTTCTCAAAGCATAAATTCCTTTGTTTGCTATATTCTAACAATAAGCAAGGTGGACAAGGATAATCACTACCAGCTTACCCCTGACTTTTCCTACTGTTCTTCATATAGCTTTGGTCTAAGGCGTGGTGATTCAGAGCATGAGGATTGATGCACTTAAGGACTAATAATATAGTGGTTTTAAAATACTATTTTCAGTAAGATTCTTACATATTTTAAGATAATTTTTTTTTCCTCACATCTCCTAAGAAATGTTACACTACATGGATACCTAAATGTCTTACATCTTGAAGCCATCTTACTGCTGCCATCCACTTCACACACAGTCCAACAACTGTAATTACTAGCAAGTTATCCTAATTTTGCATGTCCCGATTTAGTGTTTGTGAGGCCTGAATCACCTAAAACTGTAGTTGCATATTAGCTAGTGATTTTAATGTAAGCAGTCCAGGATTTTTTTGCCAAAATGGTTTGTTTCCTTGTGAGTTATTATCCTTTGCTTTTTTATATATCTAAGTATATATAAACATACATATAATAGTCACAAAATATATTTAAACATGCTTCAGTGTTTTTATTTTTGGTACATGTCAGAAGATGGCAGTTGTGTTTGCATTTCACTATGGATATCTAAAGTTTTTATGTACTCCATGTTCATATTCATAACTTGAAGGCATCTATAATGTCTGCTCTACTCCTGTTCAGGAGTTTAATTCCTGGACTGCCTCCCTGAAAGTGAAGATCTGCCCTAGCTGTCATATTGGTATATAGGAAATGTGTGTGTCTTGGGGCAGTTTTACTGGTATTCAGTCTTTGGTAATCAGTCAGATGTGCCAGCAAAGTTACATGTTTTGGAGAGATCGGAGCGTAATGCATTGCTTCAGTGTAGTCTTGAGTGAGTGGTGATCAGAAGTGGTGGTGGTGTTCTACAGTGCTGATGGTTCTGCTTATCTGGACAAAGGAAAGATAAAGAGAGACAAAGGAAAGAATCCTGAAGCACTATTGGCGAGCCGAGCAATTCAGCTACGCACTGACTGATTTGAGCGAGGCTTGTTTAGGGATGCTTTTTTGTTGTCCAGAAGATGGCTTAAAACATGACCTGCAGCCAGAGAGGAGGGAATTGTTTCTTGAACATTAATCCATAGAGATTTGGTTGCCTTTAAAAAAAAACAAAATTAAAGTGGTATGGTTTCAATACAGATATATTTCACTGGTGGAGAAACACAGCAGATTGAGTTGTGGTTTACCCATCCTTTTGATAAAATGGGAGTACAAAATAAATGAAACTTTACAACTACTTTTTCCTAACCCATGAAGAACTAGCCCTTTAGATGTCAGTCATACTTGTTAAAGCTAGATCAACGACTCTCCATATTTTTCCCTTTGAATAACAGAATCACTGTCTTAGCTCTTTTCAAGATATTCACATTCCCATGTGAAAAACAGAAACATTTCTATTGAGATTGGAAAAATTCAGGTGGGGTAACCTTGTGCTTCAAAACATTCTATGCCCAGTAAAATGCATTTGACACTTGCCTGCTCAAGACTTGTCTGTGCAATCTTGGGATGCTCTGAAGGGCATTGTCACCTGGATGTGGCACTAAACTATGGCAGCAGTGCTGTGCAGCCCTTTCCCTTGCAGCCCTCTTCAGCCTCCTGGCCGAAGCCACCACTCACTGCCCTCGGGTGAAGGCTCCCACTGGCACATTGGGCATCAGGGACCAAAGTCCTTGCCCTCTTTCCCATCCTCTTCTTCCCTGAGCCATTGCTGTTGACATGTGGATTACATAGTCCTGGAACCCTCTTATTGTAGAATCAAATAATAGGATAGTTTGGGTTGTTCTTCACCTCCTGGAAACCTTCTATCAGGGACAGGACCCAACTAGGTGTGGCTTTTGAGCTGATTTCAGAGGTTTTCTCCAGTCTGGTCTCAGGTGTGTCTCTGATGCATCTTTTTCTGTCCGAGATGCCAACTGAGGTAGTCTGTGTGCCATTCAGAGAGGTGATCTCTCTAACTGTTAAACTCCTGGACTGTTTTCTCCTGATGATTTTTCTTTCTCGTTGCTCCCTATTGCATATCAGGATGAAATGTCAAGCTTCAAATGACCTTAGTATGGTATCTCCTGCTAGACCCAGCTGAAGTCCAGCCTAAGACTTGTTCTGTGGCGTGACTGAATTTGCCTGTAGGACACCATGTGGCAGTGGCACACATGGAATGTCCTGCACTTTGCATAAGCTCATGGAAATTCAGTGCCTTGGCTGGATATCAGGATGTTTGTTCCATACAGAAGCAGTTTTCATATTTACAGTGGATAATTGTATACAGTGCAAACAAGATCCTCTTGAGCATGAAAGCCAAGCCTGAACTCAGATGTTGGTTTTCAGTGAAGTCAGAACATAAGAAGATAAGCACTTTTGAGAAAAAAAGGCACCATTACTCCTCTTAACTTCAAGAATCTCTTAGATGTTAAGTATATTAACTGAGCAGAGACTTGAACTGGGCTTTCATCTTGTCTTGAAAAGCATTTCTTGATCTGCATGCTGGAACATGCCATCCTTCCTATATAAAGATACGCCTCATCATTAAGAATTTGAAATGCTATTAGCATTGCTGTTTGAAAATAGTATTTGCCTCTTGTCTATAGTACCTCTCTCCTATTACTGGAGAGACAGTGTAATTATTCTACAGTAAATAAGTCAGAGCATTTAAATACTGAAAACTAATCTGTAAATGAATCTGTATTTCATTGAACATGCACTAGATTTATCATCAAAATGGAATATTTTCCTTTCAGATATTTGGGGCTCCATCATTCGATGATAAGATCTTAGAAGTTGTTGCAGTGTTTGGCAGCATGCAGATGGCAGTTTCGAGAGTCATCAAACTGCAGCACCACAGAATAGCTCAGGTTTGTTTCTCGCTTGAAAAGCACACAACATGATTGGTAGCAGTTTGTGATGCTGGCAAGTATGACCACCTCCCTATACATTAATAAAGTTCTGACATTGTTTTCGTTTTAATGGATAACAAATTTGTCTTCAGTGATGAAAGAAGTATAAAAGTGCTTCATCCTTGAGACAAACCTGGAGGGAAGCCACAGCTCCTAGTAATCAACATATTTCAGGTGGCCTCTCAGTTTCTTTAGTATTTATTGCTCTGTAAAATAATGTGTTTGTTCTTTTCCAGTGTCGGTCAGTAAAGATCACCATACTTGGTGATGAAGGGGTTCCAGTGCAAGTTGATGGCGAGGCATGGATCCAGCCCCCAGGAGTTATTAAGATCATACATAAAAACAGAGCTCAGATGCTAACACGAGACAGAGTATGTTGCAGAAAGTGTGTTGTGAGATGCTATTACTAGCACTGATTTCTGTAATGATCAAATTCAGTTGTAACATGAACAAAACAGTGCTTACAAGAATGGTTTATAACAATTTGTACAACTTACAGAATTCTTGCAATTATATACTTTCCATATTTGGGGTTTTGGGGGGGTGGTGGAGTGGAACTAGGTGATCTTTAAGGTCTCTTCCAACCCAAACCATTCCATGATTCTATATTAAGCCAGATAGAGAATGGTTCTTTTGTGGGAGTGACAAAGCTTTACTGGCTTTTATGATTTTATTAGTACTATTCCTGTATTCTTATTAATACATGGTAAGAATAGTAAAAATTTTTGCTATCCCTCCTGTTCCTCTCCTTCTCACTCTCTTCATTCCCTTTTTCCCTTTCCCCTTCCCCTTTCCTTTTCCTTATGTGTGCTACACACAATTGCACATTGGAAGTTTTAGCACGATTGCATAAATTCAAGCAGAACCTAGTCACAAATTCACTAGAGAATTCATGCTTGTCTAGTATTACTGTGTGAAAGGCATAACTGCCCTTCAATTCTCAGTCCACTAACTAAATGCTGAATTTAGAGAGGAGTTAATGGCATTTGAACTCTGTTTTAGGAAATTTATTACTTTTCCTCACCATTTTTTAGGTTTGAATCCTGTATTAATTTCAGATTTGGTTTTGCTATCTGCACAAAATGTGCTTACTCTTGTGGAAGACACATTTTGAGGATAATGGGGAGGAGGAAGAAAGAGCTTTCAGAAGTGCCTCATTCTCTAGAATAAGTTTTAAAAAATGAAATGCGATTTTATTATTTATACAGATTGTATTATTTATGTAAAATTAAAATCATTTAAAAGCTTGTTAATTTAAACTAATTTTTTATATAAAATATATTTTTTTTTAATAAGTGAGAATATTCCAAGTGCTATGAACTGAATGTGTAATTCATTTTGATTAGGCCTTTGAAAACACCCTGAAGTCTTGGGAAGACAAGCAGAAGTATGATTCCTGTAAACCCGTCATTCGATCTCCCTTGTACCCTCAGCAGGCTGTTGAGTTGGCTACAGAAGAAGAAGTTGCACACATCCAGGTGTGCTCACAAGCTGCAGAAGAACTCATTACAAGGTACAGTAAAACTAATAAGTTTAGATTGGCAACTTGGACACCAAGATTAAAAGTAAATGCATACATAGACTTAAAAAGTGGATGTTTTCCGTGGTTTTGACTTATGTTTATTTGCCACTCAAATGTTTCGGTTATTCAGTTTTATTTTATTTCTAAGGCTCAACCTTCTTATCTAATTCTGTAATTCTCTTTTTCTGTGTTTATGAATTTTTTCCCTTGCAAAAAACGACTTTCTGAAGGAGCAGTGGAAACAGAAGACTGGAAAGCTTCTTTACAGAGAGGCTTTTGATTGAAACTTCACATTTTATGCAAAAGCAAGAGTGTATTGAAAACAAACATGGAAGTCTGCTTAAAAGTCAACAGTGTAGATGTATCTACCTGACCTGAATTTCTGACTTTTTTTTCCTGAAAGCCTTCTTACTCACAATTTCAAAAAGATGATCACTTTTCAATAAGCCTGAAAGTTTTCTTACAATATTGTGCGAGTAAACAGTTAACGCATCAACATTCAAGGAGCCCAAATTGCCACAAAACCATCATACTTTTTTGTTTTCATCCACTCAGTCATTGTTAATGCAACTTTCTATTTCATTCCTACTGCTCAAAACCCTCATCTCTGTGATAATGCACACTTCAGTAATTTGTATGGGTTGAGATGGTGGTGAACTGATGGTATAAAACTGATCCCACAGTCTTGCTTATTCTCAAGAACTACTTTCTTCCTGAGATGTAAGTATTTTAATAAAGACACTTCAGTTTACACACACACAAAAAAAAGGTTATTTTGTGAAGAAAAGTGTTTTTTTTTTTTTTAAATCAGAACATGTTACAAAGCTGGTATTCAGTTCATCATGCTAGCAATTTATCCCAAGCATCAAAAAGAAATTCTTGGAGTATGTGTTGAGTTGCATAGGTGAAATAAGAATGGGATTGAAGAATGACATATTCTTTTTGTACTTTACTGATGACTTAAGCAGACATAGAAGAATGATTTAAGTTATAAATCACCCAAAGTGAAGTTTAGCCAAGACAGCTTAAAAACTTTACTGTTCCAGAGGTGGCCTGAAGTTGCCATTACAGCTGGTCCTCCCATAACCTCAAATGATTGCAGCCAATTTTAATGCCACATCTGAAGGATATGCCTTGTGAAAAAGGTGTAATGGTTTTTTAGACAACTTCAAGTAAGTTACTTTAATGTGCTAGGGTTTTCCTATAGCATTTATTTGGATTAACAGCCTGAATATTTTTTAGTACAATTTTTGCATAGCATTTATGTTCCTAAGACATTAATGTGTCACAGTATTTCCTAGCAGAATAAATAATCTGTGTTATGGATGTTATTTATATGAAGTGCTGCACTGCTTGAAGAGATACTTGTGTTTCAACTTGTGTTGTAAAGGACTACATTTTTAAGTGTTTTGTGAAACATGTCTTTGTGTATTTTCTCATCTGATAAAGTTGTGTACTCTTCAGTATCATTCTTTAAAGGGATTAAGAAATATTTTTATCCTTTTTGTATTTTTGTAGGATCTGTGAGGCGGCAAAAATACATGGCCTCTTGGAGCAGGAGCTTGCTCATGCTGTTAATGCATGTTCGCATGCATTAAATAAAGCCAACCCAAGGTTTCCTGAGGTAAAGGAAGAACAGAGATTTGTGTATAATTAAATAAGCTATAATATCTGTGTGCTTAAGCTTGTGACATGGGAGCTGTATTGTACTCCTTGTCCCCATATTAAAACAAGCTGGACAATTCTAGAAGTTTTTGATAAGCAAGACTTCTAAATGTGAATATGCATGCTAAAACTTAAATGAAATTACTTAGCAGGTGAATGGATGCTGTATCTTCTCCCTCTTTTTGCACTTTTTCTAAGGTGAAAGAAAAGGGAAAGTTACTCTTGATTCTGAAGGTGTTGCCCTCTTTAGCAGCAGGGTGTCTCAGCCCTTCCCATTCCCAGGGAAAAACCCCACAGCTGATGAATTTGGTAGAGATTATGCTCAATGATTCTGAAATTTATTAATAATGCCAGGAATGGGAATTAGGGAGTTAGGAGTTAGTTGCTTTTTTACAGCAAGAGTAATAAAGAGGAGAGTCCTCTCCTGATGTTAGATCATGGAATTGTCTTACAGGTGGCTGGTCATTTGATGATCTTCAGGATTATATAAAATCATATTAAATGAACTTGGGGAAAAGTCAGGAAATAGATAGTACATTTTTGGTTTATATTCTCAGGGCTGAAGAACTTGTCAGTGTAGAGCTAAATTGATGCATTTCTTGTAGGAGAAGAAACCCAAAATCTGTGCTGCAACACCCAAGTACTTATTCTTAGTCTGACTTGGATCACTTTAAATAACTTTTATGCTTGTTGTTCCCTAGAGCCTTACCAGAAACACTGCCATGGAGATAGCTGTCAATGTGAAGGCCCTACATAATGAAACTGAATCTCTGCTAGTAGGAAGAGTTCCTTTGGTAAGATCACAAAATACATGTTTTATTCCCTCACTCAGATTATCTGTGATTTGTTCTTTGCCATTTTTTTAAATCAGCTCAGGATTTATGACATCCTACAAGAAGCTCTGTAAGACCGACTGGAGGATATTACACTGCATTTATGGTGTGGATGAGAGTGAGTTATGAATTCTTGTCCTAGGTTGGCATCCCTCTTACCTGACTTCAGGTGTCTAAAAGGTCATTGTCTGGGCTCTTCTTATTAAAGAAAGAAGAAAGAAGAAAAGGGAAAAATAAGTATCTCTGTTGAGGTTGATTCACAGTCAAGTGAGGCCTATCTTACAAAAATAAATCTTTCTGGAGATGCAGAATTTAAGAGAACTTCTGGAGTTCTATTATGTGACTGCCCTCAGAATTTAAAGAGGACTTGGGGTGAGAGCTGTTGAGACTTAAATACTCAACTTCTACAGATCTAATCTGGGCAAGTAAATCTCACCCTTGTTCTAATACCTGGCAGGAATTATTTTATAACCTTTAACTGCCAAGTGTTCAGTAGGCCTCTGATGGTCCTTGCAGACTTTTCATCTTCTCTGGCTAGAGTATCTGTGCCTAAAATGATGAAGACCGCTCAAACATTGTTGTACCTAGATGTATAATTAGAAACTTCCTATATGTGGCACTGTGAAGAGAAGAAAAATGTCAGGTTTTTATGCTGGTCCAGTTTTACGTTAAGAAGATACTCAGTAGGAACAGTTACATTTTCTTTGTATTCAAAAGCAGATCTATTACTAACTTACTCTTAATTTAAATGCTATAATTAAAAATGGATAACAACAGGAAGGTTTTCATTTAGCTGAGTTCGAGTATGAAACTTACTAGTGCAGGTTCACATACCTTTTTGCACTGGTGATAAATGGCACGAATCTGTTCTACAATAACCAAAGGTAATACAGTCTACAGGCTAATAGTCATTTAAAATCCAGAAATATTCAGATTAGGTTCATGTGATCTATTTTATAAGTTTTTAGAAGTCAGGATTATTCATTAGATGATTTTGTCCAAGAAAAGGGAGAATATCTGCTATTTTTTTCAAATTACTAATCCCTCATATTTCAGATTAAATGGGGAATCAAAATTTGTTTGAAAAGAGTAATTAGGAGAAAAGTTTTAATACTGGGGCTATAGTAATTTATCAAGGCAGTCTGAAAATAATGTTATTATGGAAACCTTCCCATTGAAACATTCCCTTTTCTATAGTCAGTTGTGATCTCATTGTATTGTCAAACTGGTGCCTTCCTTGTTCAGGCTCCAAAACGTAATTTGATTCATTTGTCTATTTCTGATTTTTACATGTTGTAATTCTGCTTCTCGTTATGGTCTGGTGCAGATGTCTTCATGAGCCTACATCAAACCCATACTTTACTAAAAAGGCTGCTTGGAAGGTCCAGAGATAATCTTCCAGAGATGTCCGTTGTCCTTTGATATCACAGTTGTTCAGAATGTTATTTCACAGTTACAGTAACAGGGAACCTCGGTTAACCTTATGAGATTCGTTTTGTCTTCAAGCAAAATGTTTTCCTTTAAGAATCAAGCAATTAGATAAGTGCTGGTTGACAAAGATACAACTCTTGTTTCATTTGTTTATGTACAATAGCTGATAATTTCTTCAAAATGAAAACACAACAAATGTTGAAAATTTTCAAATATGTGTGGGATATGTGTTTTCACATTGAAAACAAGGGAAAAGAAAGATCAGAATCCACTTATGGGTGCTGAATTCTGTGAGCTTTAGAGGGGAAAATGGCATGAGAGCAGGAGGGAGCTTATATTTCTAATATTACTACATTAAACATCAATATCTTAGTAAGGATGGTCTCCTCTTTGAAAGGTGGTAACGTGTGCACTACTGAAGCAAAGAGGTTACTGTTAGGGAGGGTTAAACTAATGGGGCTTGTAATTTATCACCAAACACCAATGATGTCAAAATCTTTTTTCCAGCACTAGAGATCAAAGATTCTCTTACAACTCTCTTTTAAAGATGCATTCACTAGGATATAACTTAATTAGATCCTTTCAAAAGGATCTGCAGCACTGCTGTGGGACTACGTTTACTTCAAAGAAGAGAAATGGATGGTCAGATTGCTTTATTAGTAATTCCAACTAATTTATTTAACTGCTACCACTTTCTCTTCCTTTTTTGGCATTCTCTGATAGGTTTGTCTTTTTGACACTTGTCTGGGGCTGCAATAGTGGCCTCCTTCTAAGTCTGGTCACTGTTCTTCCCACCCACAGCCAACAGCAGTAGCTATAGCTCCATATAGGTGTAGGTGTAGTTTAGGGAATGTATCACCACTGGGAGACCTTTGTGAATGGAGCATTTTTGTTAAAATTCATTTCCTCTTACTTGACCAGGAGGTGATCTAACATATGAAGACATTTGCAAATAATAAGTCAGGCTTACTACCATCTATTCAAATTTTTCACACCATCTTTTATGAAGAGATTTGTCCAGGCTCTTGCTCTTCTGGTTAGGTTTTGTCTCCCTTGTGCTGGTAGTTTCCATTTCCAGTGTATTCTAGTATTTATGTTATCAGACAACTTTTCCTCTGTGTAGACTCAGGAGTGATGTTGGTGATTAACAGCTAGGTCCAGCTGATCTGCACCAAAGGTCTCAGTTGTGTCAGTGACCCCTTTGTGGTTGGGACCATACTAAATGTAGTGTCTCATGCATCTTTGAAGGAAAATGTGATTTTGGAAGATTGTGTGTTTTCATCATTTGTTTACACTCACCGTGAAGTAGTCATCTGTTTGTGTATGGTAATAGTATGTCTAGATTTAAATGTTGTATCTTAATATAACTAAAACTAATATGTTTCTGCCTGTTTATAAACAGCAGTTAGAAGCTCCCCATGAAGAACTCTTATCTGATGCTTTGCACAGCGTGGAAATAGAATTGAGAAAACTTGCTGAGATTCCTTGGCTTTATTATGTTTTTCAACCAAATGATGATGAGGTGAGTTTGATTTATGCTTCCTGTTTCTAGGTGGGATAGGGTACATTAGAATCTTCATGATTTGGAGAGGCAATTTCAGTAGTGATGCTGTGAATATTTCTGTCTGCTGTGAACAAACTTCTAAGCTTAGGGCTATTTGCGTGTCTTGGTCCCTTTTGTGAATGTGAAGGATTTGAATGGTTATTAAATGAAACATGTATAAAGTTAAATCCTGACATTATTCTTTACAGAAGTTAAATTTTGTCTTAGTTTTTGAGATGAACTATGAATTACCATCTCAAACATGCTTTTTAACTGTTGTTTTCTGTTAATTAAAGGTAACTGTCTCTTCTTGCATGCAGGATCCCCCTCTGGATTATGCTAAAAGAAACAATAGAAGTACAGTGTTTCGCATAGTGCCTAAGTTTAAAAAAGAAAAAATTCAGAAGCATAAGACCAGCCCTCAGCCTGGTATGTGTTTTGAAATTGTCAGAAAACAATGTCATATTTGGGGAAAATGTGATTTTATGATTTGTTTTTTTATGTAAGAAGGGACATGAGGCACCCCACCTAAGAGAAAAGTCAAAGCAAAAAGCAGTGGAGCTAACTGGCATCGTTGTTAGGATGAAGATTTCTTTCAGTGCATTTAGAAAGCATTCAGTAGGAGCCCAGTATTCCAAGTGAACCATGCAACTACTGTGAAAATATTTAGGTAGTTTTGTCCTGCAACAGGACCTCTGTCTTTGCTGGTTGGTTACATTTGGTTAACTCATAGCAATACATGCCATAGGTAAGCTCCAGTTCAGGTTTTTCAGGTTAGTTTCAGAAGGTGTTCAACAGCTTTTATCATGCTGGTTTAATTAACCAGTTATTCTTAAATTTCAGATGGGTTTAAGTTCAGCAAGTGAGACAGACAAAAGTCCATGATAGTCAGTACTGATTTTTTAATTAGAAGAAGTTGAACAAACTCCACTCTCCTCTCTTCCCACTTTTATGCATGAACTTATTTCCTTAAGATTACATCCAGGAGTTAATTAGTGATGGTCCTAAAACTGTTCCTATATCTTTGTCTTTTTAATGGACAGTTGGTCATAATCTGCAAAATCTTGCAGTTATTCATCAGACTTTAGATATCAGATTAGACGTTGGATTTCATTTCACTGTAAAGTGATCAGCATTGAACAAAATTGCAAAATTATAGCAATAAGCAGCATAACTAATTCTTTTTTTAATAACTGTGGTATTATTAGGACTAATGTGGGCAACTAACCTTAGAGAACAATGTTTTACAGAGAGCTTTTTAATGGCCTATGTAATGCAGTAGCTTAAAGAATACTTGTTGCATTAATTAAGAATACTAGAATCTGTTCATTAAAGCTGGACTTGCTTGCTGCCATTGCTATATTTGAGGTATGGTTGATATTTTGATTTTACGTGTTAATTAGTTTTGGAGGCTTCTCCTCTCCCTGGGTGACTACTAATAAATTAATGGTATAAAGCAGAACAGTGTTAGACTTTGCGTCACTGATCCTAAGATGGTTTAATATGAATTTGTTGGGGCATCAGGTTTTAAAGGCTTTACTGAAGAAACTGGAGTAAAGCTGAGAGCATGGCTGCAAAGCAAAGAACCCCAACTTTGTTTAGATACTTTTTCATGTTAACTGCTAATCTGTAACCTGCATGTAAAAAGGAAATTGTCAGTTTTTGTGGAAATGACACCTCTAACCTTTCCCTTTGCTAGCACGGCAATTCTACTCTGTTTTCCACTCTTTTTGGCCTAACCTTTGCTTGTGATGCGTTTGAGCATGTAGAAATTAAGGGGGTTTTGCTCTTAACTTTGGTAGTTCAAAAATGGGGCACAGATGAAGTTGCTGCTTGGCTGGATCTGCTCAGTTTGGGAGAGTACAAAGAAATCTTCATCAGCCATGACATCCGAGGCTCTGAGCTTTTACACCTGGAAAGGCGAGATCTTAAGGTATTTCCTTTGTGCTACTTTTCTGCTATTGACCATTTTCTTTGACAAAACGACAACCAACTTTTCTTCTTTCCCTGCACTTGTTATGTGCTTGTAGCTTGGCTTACACTGTGCAAATATGCAATAAACTAATGTGCTCTGTCCTTTGGCCTGAGTTTCTTAAGTGCTGACTTGTACTTGCAGCCACGCATATCTGTGTCATCTGAAGTTTCCTTTTTTTGCACTTTATGTAGAATTATGGCATTATAGCTTATGTCAGAAGGCATAGAAAAAGCATGTTTGATATCTTACTGACATGAGTGTGATATAATGTTATCTTCAGTTCGCTGTTTCCATTAAACAGCATGGATCAGATGAAAGTGGTGATAATTTGAATCTATTGACTGCAAGGTCAGCAGCTATGAGCAGCTGACCTGCTTCAGGTGATTTATTGTATATAGACTGGATATAGTGGGTGTGAGAGAGAGAAACAGCTTAATAAATTGAGGCATTGGACTTGGCGTTCATGTGTCATAGCAGACCTTTGCAATAGGTTTTCTTGTGCATGACCAACCTCTGCCTGAAGTTAGCTGTAGAGATTTAAACAAGAACACTTTCTTTTGACTCTAAAATTGCAAAACTTTCTTTCTCAGAGGTCAAACCGGTAAGTTTTGCAGGGAGAAATGTTACATAGCAGTCTGAGGCTGTTATTTGAGCTTGCCGGTCTTTTTCAAGAATGTCTTAAGTGCATCCATTACATATAATAGTGGCTATATCGATGGGGATTCATTACATTACTTTTTCCAGGAAGTCAGTAGTGATGAGTTCTTTGTAATGAGTTCTTTATAATATGTTTTGCAACTGCTTTTAGCACATAAGAGAGGAAATAGGTTACTGTATGAATTGCAGACATTTACATTTAGAGTGCAAGTCATTGCTCTAGCCACAGTGCAGTAGTTTCCCGATAGAGGCAATACTTTCATACATATGGGCAATTTTTGGGTTAAGTTTCTTATATCTTATGAAATCCCAATGTGCTTGCATTGTGTGACTGTTGTAGTAGAAGACAGCTGCTGAAGATACCTGTGTTTGAGATGTTTGGCTGTTGTGTGCTATTTTGGTATTAGATTTCCTAAGTTTCTTTCCCCGGAAGTTAAATTCCTTTCATTCAGGGTAGTTCCTGACATGGAGGGACAGTTTCAGGGCAGTATCTCCCTGAAAAAAATTTAGTAACAGAAAATTATCAATCACAATGCCCCAGTGATGGATGTTGAAAGTCTCTGCTCTGAATGAGCACTGAACAGATGTAATACTTTACTGAGAAACTCAGCATCACACAACGCATAGGTTTGCTAAAATGTTAAGAAGTCTTCAAGATGTCTAACTTGTTCAAATATATGACAGTGGGTAAGATCAGTGTTAAACTACACGTGGCTTCTGGCTATGCCTCGTTTCTGTCTTAAGTGCATCTATTACATATAATAGCAGCAATACCTTTGGGTTAGTCAAAGTTCCAGTTTGACTGCATGCCCAGAAGACTGGCACTTCAGCCAAGTAAATATCTGCAGCAGGGTAATCATCAACCTGACACCCTGTTGGTCAGACTCATGCTGATTCAGCATAAGTAAACCCCCATCACAAAGTCCTATGGCCTGAAATATCTAAAAGCCTTACACCCTACAGAGAGGCAGGCTTTCACTGTCCCCTTTATCTATTGCTGCCTGAAGCATGTATGTTTAAAATTGCTCAGGATAGCTGGGTGAGGAGTTGCTGTATGCAAGTTGGCAAGCGTATATCCTGTGCTAGAAGAAGTCTTGCTCGTTAGCAGATGCTGAGAGCTTCCAAAGCAGTGCTGTTTGTAAGGTAGGCTAGGCTTTTGGCCAAGTGTGGCTTGTGCTGTGTGTAGCAATGCTGAATTTAAATAGCAGAGTTTAGCTCTTGTCTGGTTCATTACATACGGGGCATGATCTCTGCAGGGAGCCAATCAAAGATGGCATAGGGAGCCTGTGGTTTTCTGGCCAGTGACCTGAACTGGTGTCAGGACGTGTAATGTGGAATGTGGTACTTTTTTCCTCCCTTTGGCAATCAAGGTGTGCAGATGAGTCATCAGTGCTCTTATAAGCACTGTCTGCAGCCTCTCCTCCAGTGCAGGGCTTGTCCTTCCTGCCAAGCTAAATGGGTTCGTCATTAATGCACAAGCTCTCAAGTCATGTGCAATAGATTTACCTCTATTATCTATCATGTCTACAACAGGAAAAATCATTACCTGTTTTAATTGAATCCTCTGTGTCCACCTTTCTGTGGTCAAAAGCAGAGATAAAAAGCAGTATAGAAAAGGATTTGACGAAACTCTCTTCCTTTGCACAATGTCACTTAAATAGATCAATATGTTGACTGAAGAACTGAACACCCTACGTATTTCTGTGTAGCTTGTGGATCCTGTTCTGTTAGCTCTGTGTTGCAACAGGCAAATGGAGAACACCTCCAAGTGGAACCGAACACCTCTCTCCACCCAGCCCTGCAATAACACCCTTTCTTCAGCCTCCTGTACCTGATTTTATTTAGGGGAATCAGGAACATTTTTAGGAACTTCTACACCCATGTGATTTTCTTTTGCTTGAGGAAAGACTGGGCAGTGAATTGCAAACCCTGCTGTAGAAAATGTAGAGAGGAAGCTTGTTGTGACTTGGCTTTTTACAAGCAAACCCATTTAAAGCTAGACTCTGATTTTTCCGAAATAAATGCAGCTTTATTAATATTCATAACCATGTTCCTTTACATGCTGTTCTGATTACTTTGTAACTAAGAACTGCAAGACATTTGTTAGGATGAGGATGATATCTCCTTAGAGCTCCATAGCAGTGTTAGATTTCTTTGGTGAAAGGGTTTCCATACCTCATGTCAGACTGATAAGCAGTGCCAGCTGAGCTGAAGTCTGTGCCCAGGACTGCAGCATTTCATCTTGGTGTTTTGCAGTGTCATGCTCTGAAAAAGTTCTTTTTTGGAAAATGCTAAGATTTGTTCGACTTCAGACATGCTGTGTGGATTTTGACACTGGGAATGCAAGTAGGGTAGGTTTGTCATCTGGAAGATGTTAATATTGAGGAGTGTTAATACAAATTGTTTGATAGCATTGCCTTGATGGTATGTTCAGCCAAAATCTGTGGGGCAAAGCTGGAATAAATGGGTTCTTGGCTAAGCAGACATAATCACCATATTAGCAGGCTAATCACCAGAGTACAGTGCAGATGAAGAACTCTTGAGAACTGTTGCAGGAATTTTCATCAGCTTTTTCTTTCCCAACTTTTTTGGTTCGGTTTTGTTTTTTTTTTTTTCCTGGAATTTTTTGAGCCTTACCTGCTGAAGAGATGGTAAAGTGCTCAGGGAAGAGTAGTTATAAGGCCAGAACTGGAGGAAAAGAAAGGCTATTTTTTTCCTCAGACTCCGGCTAGAATTTACTCTTCAAAACCACATTTTAGTCCAACTGAATTTTTATTAATTAGATATCAATTAAATATGCACAAATCGTGATGAAGCACGCACAAAAATGCAGATCTTTGGGCATCTTGCTTTTTGAATGATGCATGCTATGCTGCTGTAGCAGATCTTTTCAGTCTGAGATGAGAGAATTGCTACAAACTTTCCTGCAGGAGTAGTAACCTGCGAATACTAGATAACATCTAATGTAAGGAATGTGTAAAACCCACACCATTACACAGACATAAAAATTTATCATGTTGGTTGTTTTTTTTTTTTTTTTCCCTTGGAAGCATGGCAGAATTTATCAGAAAGGTCCCCAAAATTGTGATAAGACTCTTGGGACTTGCTGTTCTGATATAAATTACAGCAATTTTAACTGGAATGGAAATGAAACCAAAATGTCTTGCCTCTGAAACGGAAGTGTTATTGATGCTACGTTGTAAAGGCTGGTGGAAAAAAGTGGCTGTGTTTTCTGGGACTTTCATAATGTGATTCTTTCCTCTGATCTTCAAAGTCTGGCAGCATTTTGCTGTGTTGCTTATCCAACAGAAGTTCTATTTCTGAAAAGTGTTCTGAAGAATTTGTGAGTTTTTAACCTTTAACGTGTGGCTTCTCATAGCTTGGAAAAGCATCCTTAATGGGTTTCACTTATGTAATATTTCCTCCATGTAACAACTAGACTATTTCAGTACTTTCACTAGTTTTTCTATATTTCTGATTCATTGGAAAGTGAAGTTTAACTTTTTTTATCATAACCAGAATTCCATCTTGATTTTCTGAAAATTAATCCACTGGTTTAACCTGTGTTGTGCCACTTCACGCCCATCTTACCATCCCTTCTTTCCTTTGGAGAAATGGAAAAACTAATTGCATGATAACACTTACAAGTAATACTACAAAGTACAGATTTTCTGAGGTTTCTGTGGCTGTAGAAAGGCAGATACAGTCTTTGAGTAGAGTATGTATTGCTGGTGGTGTTCAAGGCTGGGTTGGACACAGCCTTGGGTGACATGGTTTAGTGTGAGGTGTCCCTGCCCATGGCAAGGGGGTTGGAACTAGATGATCTTAAGGTCCTTTCCAACCTTAACTATTCTATGATTCTATGTACAGAATATTATATATGGTTTCATTTTTCACTCTGTATGCAAATAATTATGTCAAGCTGCTTAATGGCACTCTTTTTAATGTCTTTGTAATGGAAAGTCTTCCTGTGAAAGTGAAAGGATTTCCATTTCAGAAAAATATAGTGAAACTTTTCTAAGGCTTTTTTTCTTTATCACAATCTTTGTACATAAGGTTTATTCTACAAATAACCTAGTGTTTGACTGCCACTTGCTCAACATGACTAAAAAAAAAGGATTTTAAAAGGTTTTTCAAAGCTGAGTTTTACTGATAAGGGAAGATTTTCAACAAACTTAGCTGAAACATCAGTTTGAGATCATTAGCATAGCTGGGCACCCCATTTTGCTTCTTTGACCATTAGACCACTCAAAATTGAAAAAGGAGGCTACTAAACTTGTTATTAATACCGGAAGAGGTTTGTTGGAAGAAGTTATTGCCTGTTGTCACCTGTAGGAAGATGGGTCCCAGTAACCATTATTGGAAACATTTGTGATTGCTTCAGTGATGTGATTGCTTCAGTGATGGCTACAAGGAGATTGGTGCTTGTGCTTTTTATATTTTCCTTTGGAATGTGACTGTGATGTCTTTGAGAATTTTTCTTCCAGCTCTCTAATCAGGAAGATGCATGTTAGGAGACGTAACCTTCTTGGAGTGAAAAACAGATGCTTACCTTTTCTATTGCTCTCTAAAGGGAAGTTGTCCTACATGCCTGTAGCCATTACATCCACTTTCCCTTCAGAAACTGGGGATATATGTGTTTGTTGATTAAAATAGACAACATAGGGCCTCAGGTCAAGTGACATTGCTGGACAGAAGCTTTAATCCATCACATAGTAATAAGCATTTGATTGCTGTATTAGAGAGGAGGGGGAGATTGTTCTTTCTTTTTTTTTTTTTTTGGCCAGAAACTGTGAAAAGTTTTTGCATTTAGAGGTTAAATGGTTTTGACAGATATTGCAGTGCCTTGGATTGTCATTATTGCAGGTAAGTTTCTGTCTTCAAGACAGAAAGGGATTCATTGTATGCTCTAAGCAATTTTTTGTTAGGCAACACTTGCTAGTGCCGTAGACTGTTTTCCGGTTAATGCTGATTGCAGTGAGCACATTTCTAGACATCTGTTGCATGGCTAGAACATAATCAGTGTTGGGTTTTTTTTTTCCCCTTCCTTTTTGTAAACAAACTTCTTTTTTTCTTTTTGTCTGAATTTCTGTAGGACCTGGGGATAACGAAAGTGGGTCATATGAAGCGAATTCTCCAGGGAATTAAGGAGCTCGGCAAGAACACCCCTTTGTCTGAAGTGTAATTATGCTGGTGCTCTCCCTAGAGAGAGAAGGGAAAGTTCCTGGAGAAGCAAAGCTGTTGCAGGCACTTAGCTGTCTTTGTAGTTTACTCTATGGAAGAATAAGCACCAGTGTTTGTACAAGCTAGTATCTCTGAATTTTCATGCGGTGAAGAGCTTGCTGCAAGAGTACAAAAGGATTTATGCCAAAAAAAAAAAGGGAAAAGGTGGTATGTTCTGCAAAGATGTTTTCTTGGTGCACAAACTTGGCCAGTTTGGAAAAGCACAGTTTGGAAAATTGATAGGTTTATGGTGAACTGCACTGACTGGAAAATACAATCAAGAAATGATTGCTTTGCTTACAAGCAGCTCAGTATGCCTCTCTTTCTGCTGCAGCAAGATACCACTGCACAGCATGAGGTTGTCTGGTTATCCTTCCAAGGCATAGCTCTATAAAACCTCCTGAGCAGGACACCAAGAGGGTTTGGAGGTTCAACATGTGAGCCTAGCAGTGCCGCAGGTACCCAGCACTTGCTGGCCACGCAGAAGGAGGGACCAAGATACCTTGCGATACCATGAATGCAAACTATAATGCATGGTGTGCCTGCCTGAATTATCTGTTGTTCTGTTGCATGACACATCTGATACTTTAAACACTTGAACAACTTTTATATTGGTTTGAATGAGATTTAATTTATTACTACTTGAGTGTTATGTTGGGTTTTCCTTCAGTTTCAAGCACTTTTCTGTTCTTCAGTGTTGTGTTATGCCTAAAGTGCGTTCTACAGCAAAGGATGTGTGGGTGTGGAGACTTAGCATTTGTGCCATATTCAGCAGATTATATGCATTATATACGATTGAAATGCTGTACAGTTAGATTTTTAAATATACCATGTACAGAAGGTGTATCAGGTAACTAACATGAGTATTTCTGAAAGACCAGTACCTCACAAAAATATCAATTGGCTTCCTGCATGGAAAATGATACAGAATTTTCTCATGGTGCGTTTTAATGTAGTTATTCAATTACCTTAACCATCTGTAGCACATTTGAACTTTGAGGCACTAATGGTTTTATTTATTCTATTGTTCAAAAAGCAGGTTGAGAGATTAATGAAAAATTTTTACAGGAAAATTAATTTTATTTATTCCACATAAGAAGAGTTTTAAAATGTAGCAGCTGATTTGGTTTTTGTGGGGTAAGCTTTTTACTCATTGCTAATTAACTAGTAGGTTAAAAACGTCTCTGTATACATTTCTTTACAAAGGCATCAGTTTATTTCTTGTCAGCACTCCTACACTGGTCGATCATAAAAATTTAAAAACCAGGCTCTAAGGTTTTACACTATGCATGCAAAGCATATGCAATAGTAATCCATGAGTGTAAACAGGCTGACAAGTGAAAACCATCTTTGTTTAGAAATTGCATTAGACCCAAGTTTATAAGGTTATTTACAGTTTACTTAAATGAAACATAGCTTCATAATTGAATTTCCTGGTTCATTTTTCAGAAAAATATTTATCTAGTAAAAAATCATTTGTGTATATTTACAGAAAAAAAAACTTATGTAAATGTTTGAGCTGAGATGAGGTGGCACCACCTGCCAGAAAACTTGAGCAGAATTGATGTCTCTGTATGTTCTAAACATCATGCCATTGAGGCACAAGGAACACTTGACTTTTACTTAATTGAGTAGCTTTGGCATTTCTTGCAAGTTAAAGAGTATCTTAATATCTATTGGTGTTTTCCATGTAGGCAGCAGAGTAAGCTTTCATTTTTCTTTTCCAAAGCTTATTTTTCCTTTTTAAAGGGGCTAATGTCAAGTACTGAATCCTGGTTTGCCCTCCCCTTCTTATGAGTATGAAGGGAGTCATCCGTTGAAATGTAAAATTTATTCCCCTCATTGTTTTACTGAAAAAGAAAAAAAAAGGAACAAAACAGGCTTCATTTATGTCATTAGAGTACTTTGTGCTCTTGCTGCTGTATGTTCAGCAGGCACCACCCTGGGAGCTCTGTGGACATAATTGATTATTCTGATAAACAAAAGTAAAAGGCTATGTTCCATTAGGTTTTCCATAAAAAAAAATCAACAAACAAAATCCCTTTGCCAAGTGACATTTTTATGCTGTTATATGAAAAGCATATGCAAACAATGGAAAGATTTTGTTTGGTTTTTTTATGTACTTGACATTCATCCCTTTAATGATGTTCAGATGGCGTCTGTCAAGTATTCACAAGTTGTATTTCCTTTTCTCTTTGTTTCTTTGTAAGCTAACCTAGATTTTAATGTGTGACAGCATTCTAACCTATTGATGTTACAGTAGACTACACAGTTAATCTTCCTGGTCGGATCAAGGTCATGATACACAGAGGAACTTTCTTTGCTTTCCTGATTGTAGGATACACTCTTCAACTTTCAGCCTTGCTGTGTGCAACGTGTTAAGACAGGCTATGGAACAGGATCTCTTCAGGTCGCTGCAGAGGTCTGTGCTGAGTATATTAAAACATGGAAGCTGCTTTTAGGCAGGGAAGATGGGGAAATGTTGTTTGTAACATGACTTTCTCATGGCATTCCTCAGATTACCTCAGTATAGAACAACTGATCAATTTGTCTATGTATAGTTCATTTAAATGACCACCAAAGAATTTAACTTTGATTGTCCTAAGCAGAAGGTTTTTAAAACATGCAAGTAGGAAAAAAAATTGCATGCATCATTTATGCTGTATTAATTAGATGCCCAGGAGAGCAAATTTTATGCTACTCTATGCCTTAGACTAGTGTTGGCTATGAAATCAAAATGCATCTGACAAAGGGGCTCAAAATATTTCATGGGGTTTCTTTGCTGGGGTCATGGGTTGTAACTGTGTTTAGTGATATGGTTTTTCTAAAGAAAGAGTTGTGAACACGGTGTTTCTATCTCATGATTACTGTGATTTCCAAGTATTGTTTTTTTTTCCTTACTGCTGTAAAAGTCCAAGCTCCTAGAACTAAGGACATACATAGCTACCTTTTTAATGAACTGAATTCTTTATAACTTAATCCTGATGTTTAAAGTGCTCCAAAGCATATCCCAGTATTATCAACAAAAATACCCTGAAATTAACTAGGTTATTTATAATTGACCTTTTTTTTGAAGTAGCTGGTGTTCTTATAGCTGAAATGCCCTCAGAAAGAAGACAGAGAAATGCATGTTTTAAAATGGTCGCAGATTGCGCAAGTTTCTGGTTTGTCATTTTCAAATAGGATTTTTCCTTTTCATTGTATCCAGTTTGTAGCAACTACTGATTCGGGTCATGCAAGGATTGCCTTTACAATGCCTATTGCCGCCTTCTTAGAAACGCAATGGAAGCAGGCAAATTCACGGTGGTAGGTGTTGGGGTTTTCTTACAATACTTTAAAGAAAAAACTTGTTCAAAAATGTAATTTTTTATATGATGGCATTTGCAAATTTTCTTTGTGACCCATTTTTATGCATTTCCCCATAACCACTATTTTCTCCTGAATATCTTTTTCTTTCAAAGAAAATATTTTAGAATTGGAAGAACAGTAAAATGTAATGTGTGTGATCAAAAACCCTCCCAGGCTGTTTCAATCCAGTATTTCTTAATTTGGGACTGAAGTAAGCATGCTTAGTTCCGTAGATAGTAAATAGAAACCACCTTTTCCACCCCATCCCTGCCCAAAGAAATTCATACTGCAATGTACTATAACTGGAATTCAAACACAAGGAATTGATTTTTTTAATAATGGCCCATCTCATATTTTCCCATGCTTTTTACAGAGAAATAGATAACCTGCCAAGTTTGACCTTTTAATTGAACTGAGCAATGCTAATTCACTTAATGAAAATTTCATAATGTCTTGATAATGAACAGATCTTATTTCAATGGTAAAATTATCAGTGGTTTTCAATGCTTCCTTTTGGGAAGACTATCAGGAGATGTTTTTCACATGTAATGGAAAATTAACATATAAAGGAAATATAAGAGGATGTTCCATAGTCCTACTTTAAAAATAGCTGTAAAACTGCATATTATACATAGACAATTCCACAATGGATGTGTAAGACAAAATCCACCACAATGATTCCATTTTGCTTGATGCTTCCTATTAATGATTGCATTACTGTTTACTACTGTTTCTCTATTTGTCTCTCTGTGTCCCTAAGTATTAAGTTCTTGCATATAAGTTTGAAAGCTCTGGTAACTAATAATTAGCAGTGCAAAAAGCCTTTGTGAAAGGTAAAGTCTCAAGTGATGTATATGGCTGAGGATAGCTGAGCTGGAACAATGTATTTAGCTTACAACTAGGAAATTGTCACCCATGTACGTGAGAGACACAGAAAATTATGAGTGAATACAAATTTATTTTTTTCACCCAAATAATAGAAAAGCACCTCTTAACTGCAGTGTCCTGAGCATTACATTTATAGCATGGACCCTCCTGTTTCTTTAGTTCTGTTTTCATGGATTGTATGTTTTGTGGTATGATTTTCATATCATCAAGGTTTGATGCTGCTTGTTCTAGCTGTGAAGATTTAATGTTTGCAGGAACTGTACATGACTGTATTGTTGTCTTAAGTAAAAGGAGGAGTTTTTTGATGACTTGAGGAAGCAAAGGAGTTTGGAAAGGACTTAAAATATCTCTGCTGCTTCTTCAGAGATGAATGGTAGTGTCAGCAGGATTGATAAAGCATCATTTGGTAATTATCAACAGATCTTTATTGGTTGTATAAATTCGTGTATTTATATATAGAATCTAGTGTGGAACTTGATCTTTTATACCAACAGAAAAACATTTTCTAGTTCTTTTCTACTACTGTTGCATTAATAGCTCTGTTAAGGGTTTGCTTATGTACTTGAAATGCTCGTTTCTGCCATACAGAAGCCCAGTCTGTTTCTCAGAAATTATATTCCATTTGGAAGCCATCTGGAGACTCCCAGGAGACTGTTCCTGTATTGGAGCTAATACCACAAATCATAGCAACTTCTGTAGGCTAGACAGTGATTGTCCTCAATATTTTATCTGAAAAAAAAAGATTGCTTTGAAAATAAGGGTTTTTTTTTTCTCAGTCTGTAGAATTAAACTTAAAACATCATCCCCTTATCATCTGCATATAATAAAATATTACTGCTCTTAACACTTCGGCAAACTAGCAAGGTGCTGGCAATTACAGACCTGAGAGTATGCCTGGACAAATTATAATGCATTTAGCTGCAGTGGTTAAAGACCTACCACCTTCAGAGCAGTCAACAGAAAATTCATATATGTACACAGCAGAATTACAAACATCTGGTTTAAATAATTTAAGACCTTTACTCCCAGTCAACAGAAACACTTTCTATATAAGCTCTTTGATGGCATTTTGAGTTCATATAACCTAATGCTTATATTACTGAGGGCAGAAGAAGCTGGTGCATAATTTCTGTTTAACACAGATCATGTCTCTCCTACTGTTCTCATGCTGCTGGATGACTTCCCAGCTGTTTGGCAAGGAATGAGAACCTCACGTTTCCCCCTTTTGTGTTCAGAATAGCTGGACAAGAAGGCTAGGAAAAGGTGTAGAATGCTCCAGGAGATTTAGATTGACCAGGGCTTTGGCCTCCAAAGTCAAGTTTAGCCATGGTGGACCAAAATCCTTTAAGTTACACTCTTCCAATCCCTGCTGAAAACTGCATTCAGCTTGCCATACCACTAACAGTTAACATCAGCTACTGGAATGCCCTTTGTAAGAGAAGTGTTTTGGCTAACTAACTCCAGAAGGATTGTAAAGGTTTTGAAAATACTACAAATTATGGTAGCTATTAGTAGGACAAATGTGCAAGTGACTTACATTTATTTTATTCTATGGAACAAACACTTTGGGAAAATGTATTTGTAGTATGATTGAAAGATCAGTGTTAGAATTGAAAAGGTGCTGAAGGTAAAAGTAAAGCTTAAAGTAATTAGATTTTTTTTTTTTCCAAATTCACTGGAAAAAAATCTTTTAGGAAGCTGGGTTTGATCCAGGTTATACTATGGTCTATGGTTTGATCTATGTTATAGTAGAGCGTGTGAACTGGAAGATGAAACCAGGGAGAAATGAACTAGCAACAAGTAAAATTTGGTAGTTTGTTTTCATAATGAAAACCATGTGAAAAGCCAAGAATAAAATGCCCATAGTGCACCAAATCAATACTAGGAACATTTAAACTGAATTACCATTTTAAGTCCTACTTTTATTAAACTAAAGTTGGATAGAATTGAAAACTTTTTAGTTTAATTCATAACCTCAAGTTAACATGTCATTAACAGGGAAAGAGCTGTTACTATCATATTGTATATGCGATACATAGATACAATACACATACAATACATAGATATTAGTGAGTTTTTCTCCCTGCCTTAGCTGAAGTAAACTGTTTGGGACTGATTCTCTTTGCAGTTGCAGTCAATTATTCTGTGAATAGGGAGGTTGAGGGAAGCCATTCCAAGCTGCTTGTTCTTGCTTTTCAGGGAGGGAGAGCACACATATGCTGACAAATGGGGCCTGGGTGTCCTTAATGAGAATTTTAAGTATATAAGATTTTCTACTTGGGCAGTTTGGTTTGGTTTACAGCAAGCACACATGATTGCTGTGAAGGTTTCTAGTGGCACTATTCTCTCACAAGATACCATCTCTATGTATTATAAGAGACATTTGGACTGTAGTGCTTAGCCAGATTTCAGAGGATTTTCTCCAGGCATCTGTCACTTGTATCTGTGCTTTCTGTCCTGGATTTCTAACCCCTTAAAATGTGCAGTTTGAAAAATGCAGTCATCCCTATGTGACAAAAATTACCATTTTTCCCCTCAAGAAGCTGTCCTGTTTTGTTTTGTTAGCCACTGTCTTACATCATGCCCTCTAAATCCTTAAAGAGCTGAATCATGGGGCCTACTGAAGTTTCTATGTTGAGGGGACAGATCATCAAAGGGCAAGATAGTATTCATAGCAGAAGATGAGATGTGTAACAGATAGATAGGGTTTGAACATCAAGAGTACAAGCCATCGAGGAGCTTCTGAGAGGTGAAGAGGGCCTGATCTCTGCACCTGAGATCTCTGCAGTCATCCCACACAAACCATTTGATGATATCTAATCATAGCAGCTTCCTGTCTTAATTCACAGTTCTTAATAACAGAACTTGGGAAAATTCATCGTCTTTGCAAACATAGAATTGCTGTGGCTTAGGCGTGTGCTTAGCTTTACTTCAGCCTCCCTTGGAGACTGCTCATATACTTTTAGCATTTATGTGTAAGCCTACCAAGGATTCGGGTAGGTAGAAATTGCTTCTCACAAAAAAGTTATCATCAGACTGATCATCAGTAAGACTTTCAAACGCCATACTTACGAATGTTCTCTCGCCAGTATTTGTGTGTACATGTGTATAGTTATGTAGTATCTAGTTTGTAGAGTGTGTGTGCGTGCACACCTGTACATACATATGTATATACATACCCAGTTTCTGCCCAGTGTGACACCAGCTTGTGTGTAAAGCCAAAAAACCTTAATACTATACAATGCTTGAGATGCTGCATTGTTTTTATTATATTATTTTTATATCAGATGAATTGCAGGATGTTTACAGATGCTTATTAATATATAACTTATACAACGGAGTGGCAGGATGTTTATGACTGTTGTCAGCTAAAGAAATGTATATGATTCTGGGTGAAATTTTGGTTTTGTTGAAATACTTGGCAAAACTCCCATTGGTCTCACTGGGGCCAAGATTAAACCCCTCTGAATCTATTGTTTACTGGCTATTTTCCTACTGTGATCATTTTTTTAAATGAGCGAAATATATTTATTGTTTCCCAATGTGAAATCTGCAGTTGCTATTTGGATTTTTCTACAGAACCTGCAAAATACAACACAGGTGGGAATACATGCCTCAGAGAATGTATGGGATTCTTCATTGATCTGATCCTTGCATGTACCTTCTAGAACAACTTTTGTAAGATTTAATACAGAATCTTCTAAAACCAGATCACCTTTCATACCTCTCCACAAAGGGGGCATGCAGTGTGGCAGGTGAAGGTGAAGAATTATTTACTGATGAATAAAAAGCAGTACTGTAGTACACGTACTGATGTCATACGGCTCACCTGGCTCTGCAGATCTGGAATGAGGCACCTGAAGTCCCTTATGAAGAAAAAAAGAAGTGTTATATAGTATATGGCTTTTAAGTCCTCATCAAGACATGGAGATATCTTCAGAACCAGTCTGTAGAATGAGTCTTAATATTTCACAATGAATAAATTTATGACAATATTAAGTGCTAAGGCAAATCAGACAACTGCTTGACATTAGAGGAATCACTTCAGAGACAGAAAGATCAGTTCTTTAGTAGGGAGGAAAAATACCATAATGCAGTGCTTCCTAAATCCCTTTCCAGGGTATATTTTAATTGTGTAGGCTCTAAGTATATTCTTCCTGTGAAAAGACAGAAGGCCGTGAAACAGCTAAACAGATGCATCTTAATTTCTTCATCCTGAGGCTATAAGTACCATTTTCAAGCAAGAGCTATCATGCACTTTAAAATATATGTGTCTGGAACAGTTAAGTTTGTATTCATCATATACAGTCATCCCAGGGATACAGCAGGATTCATAAAATGGGGTCATTATGCCAATGTTAGCAAAAGTTGAAGTAATAGCAAACCAGCCATATTCCCCCATGAGGCTCTCTCTGAAGACATCTGTGCAAATGCCCACCACTCCCAGGAATCCTTCCTATAGTCTTGCTTAAGTATCATATTCCAGTTCCTACTCTTTGCCTTGCTAATAAGGAAGGAAGTACGCACCTTGGTTGAACTTTCCAGGAGTTTGTTGGCTATAGAAACAGACCTCAAAAGAGGAAACAGTAGAGGCAGTTAGTGGCTTGTGGAGAGCTCACAGTGTTATGCCTAGGCTCCCTAGTCTCCTGATACGGATCTAATTACAGATTTGGGGAAAAAACAGCTCCTGTTGTGCTCCCACTGCAGTGAGTGGCAAACCTCCAGGGTTCTTACTGAGAGCAGGTGGGTGCCCAAGTGAGGAGACAACTTTCCTTTTGCATGCTGGTTATCTTTAATCGGGACTTGAGTTCGAGACACATCATTATTTGTCTGAGTAGAAGATGTGTGAGGAAATTAATAATGAGTAAAGGATATGTGAGGAAATTAGGAGGAAGTGGTTGGAGGTCTGGATTCTGCCTTTAGTTTCCTGCCACGGAGCTGGTGCAAGGGGTCAATTCAGTTAACCTTTGTGTGCCTCACTTTTTCCACCCATGGAATAGGGATGCTTTACCACCTTTGTACAGACCCTTCAAGACCTATAGGAAAGCAGTGGTATATAAGCAGCTAAGTTTTAATGACACTATTATCTGTAGTATAAATAAATGACTTTTGTCCGTAACACTGCAAAAATTGCTTTTCCTAGTTTCAGTTCTGACTATTTGATGGCCCACTACATTCTGGATAGTCAGTTTTGAAGCTTAGCAATTGCTCTAGTACAATTACACACATAGCGGGCTCTGTTTGCTGCAGAAAAGAGTTAAACCTTAAACTGCCTGACAAAACTTGCCAATGAAGTATATCTAACAGAGCAGGGGTGTAACTTGGCTTTATTTACTTGTAATAATGGTAAGGAACAGTGAATTTTGTTTGTTTACATACTGTTTACAATGGCACAGTTTTATTTTTAATATATAAAAATCAATTGAGGTATTTATTGCATATACTATTTTAAAGATGTTTTATGTGTTTTCACCTTTGGAATATATTGTTACATTTCCTTGTACAGATAATTTGGGTGGCTTTGTTAATATAGTTAGTAATTTTTATGACTACTAAGTGACCAGTTTTCCGTGCCTTTTTATTGTCGGATGCATGATTACATATTTATTATTGTATGGAAGTCACTGAGATGTGTATTTTTGTATTCTGCTGGAAGCAATGGTTGATTTTATTGTACATGATAAGAGATGCCTTCCATAATGGGCACTCTTATGAGATCTTCCTTCTCAAATAAACAGAATGCATTCAATGTATGTAAGTCCTTGAATTTTTTCTGTGTCTGGAAATCCCTGAACACCATGACACTGAACATCATGACACCATGACTTTTAGATGTTGTCCACTCAAAGTGTGGGCTGCTACCACTGTCATTAAATCCAAACCAAAACACCCCATTGAAATCAATACAATGGCAAGTCCTTGGCACCATGTAAGCCTTTGTAATTTAAAAGAAAACTCTGTATGTTAAAGCTAAATAAAATTTGGATGAATGACTATCAAGCATCATTTCTATTCAGTCTGCCACACACTGCCTGAAATTGTTTTAAATTACAGGCTTTGGATAAAGCTTTAAAACATACTTTATATGGCTATGTGCAAGCCCACATATACCCTGTAAGCAGGTCACTGTACATGTAGGTATTTACAGTTGCAGGGATCTTCCACTAGGTCTTGCTGGCATACGGCATATTAAATGTAAAAATAGATTTATATTTGCATCCATAGTAACAGCAGTTGTTAAAAACACAGTATACAGTAGTGCCTGGTTTTCCACAGTAAGTGGCAGTAAAACAAACACATCTTTCCTTAGTAGTGTATACTGAACCTTTCTAACACCACCAGATAAACACTCATTTAAATTGATTCCATGCCAGGACCTGAAGACAGAGGGCAAATCTGCAGGCAATCATCAACGACTGTGTTGTAGATCAGTGAGCTGCTAGGCTGCTACTTAAGACATGATGTGGAAGTAACTACAATAAACGGTATATACAGAAGGAAAAATAGAGTGTATAAGAACCTAAGGCAGTTGGTGAAGGCAATCATCCTCTTGTTGATGAAGGCTATTGTCTTGTTGCTGGGACCCTATTGTCCTGAAGTAATCATACATGGAAGAGGCATTTTTATGTATAACCAAGAGTACTTAAAGGTCAGCACTGATGGTTTTAACACACAATGAATTCCAGGTGCTTACAAATCTCTTAGGATTGAAACCTGTATGTTGGATGTATTTCATGTGCATTCAGTTTCTTTAAACCACAATGGCTGTTTGTAATCCTCAAAAGCTGTGCCATAAAAGAAACTGCTTTAGGAGATACAGCTGAGGTAAATAATGTAGGAGACACCACTGGGGACGGATGGCACTCAGCAGTACATGAGGAGATGATGGTGCATTGACACTGAACACTGAAGAGTTGATTCTAGCAGTTAGACTTAAGAAAAAAGTTGGCTTTCCATAGTTAATTTTGCCCATATGTTAGATTTGTGTGAATAAGAAGTCAAAGAATGTGAAAAAAAGTGGCTGCATTATAAGCCTTAACTTTGGAGATGCACTAAGGGAAGGTTTGGTACATGGGTGAACTTCATACCACAATATATATTTTGGTACATGTGGTGTATAACCAGTCCTTTCCTACTAGCAACACTGAATAGCTGACAGTAAAGACTGAAATTGTGCTAAATTTTAACTCCCATGACTCAATGAATAAAAACCTGAAGAAAGGTGATGGAAAGAATTTAAATTAGTCCCAAAGCAAAACCCTAGCAGCAAATCTAGTAGAGTCATTGCCTGGACAGTTTATTTACAAGAGCCATATACATGTCTTAACCACAAAGTCCTAGTAGTGAATTATTTACAGAACACTAGTTGGGATAGAGTGACAAACTACAAGGGCAAAAATTAAACCAGTGGTACTATAAGCTCCTTCATGTTCATATTAGAATATTAGAACAGGGAGCAAGGTCAAAAGTGGGAAAGAAAATTATGGTCAAAATTATGCCATTCAGGCCACTGAAAGTTTGTGTTTGGATTCATTCACACCTGCCCATCCTTGGAAGCAAATGTAGAACCTGGCATTATGGAGTTGGCTGTATATTTAACTAGTTGTGCTGTTCCTTTGGAGTTACTGCAGGCTATTTCGTAGTTACTTAAATGTGGTTCTGATCTGTTTGTACGTACACTTTTCAGAAATAAAATAACCTGTGTCAGAACCATGGCCTTGATTGTATCTGGCCATTTAATGGCAGAAAGATGCCATAGATTGAGTTTGTACCACAAGCATGACAAAGCACAAGGTGATCATAACAGCTTCCATCCTGGCCAAACACGCACGGATGAGTGAGAGCAACAGCTGGCCTGAGTTCTCCTCTTTTAGCTGAGTACTGAGGGGATCTACATGTAAATGCATCGTTCTTTTTATAGAGGGAGAGATGGATAGCTGTCACGGTGATGAAACAAGGACATCCTGGGATGTGGCAGATGCCTTGTTGAGGCAGCAGGATTTCTCTTTGGGCTTTAGTTTCTATTTCCTTTCCCTGACAGCTGTGCCTGCACTTGCTCCTCTGAACTCATTCCTCCACTCTGCCCTTTAGCAGTTATTTGCCTTCTCCCATGTCTCAAAGCTTTCAGCCCTTCTCAGGTGCCTACCGTCACTTCCCAATTACACTTTGCCAAGTGCAATTTCCTTTCTTCAATTTCATTCCAAAAATTCCGTCTGCTGCCTAGCGACATCAGTGTAACAGCAGATGTATGTTCCCCTGGCAGTCACACTATCCTCTGAGTAAATCAGTTCATTAAGGAAAACTCAGGCATGTGATACCTCTGAATCCCTTATGCACTGTCCCTGGTAATAACCGTAATCATAATCTCCTAATGGCATAACTATTCAAGGAATGATGTGGTTTTCTGTTTTCCTCACCCTGAGGGAACATCGCTTTGCTGAGACTTCCTGGGCATAGCTTCTTCAACCTATCAGTTCCCTGAAGGTCAAGTCAGCAAGTGTTCACTCAGAAGCATGCAAGCGGTGTAAGAGTATGTGCATCTGATTTTCACTTGATCACTTGTTTTACAGATACCTTTTCCTAAAAGCATGGATTTGGTCAATCGGAAGCATTAGGGGGCTATTTTCAGATGAATGAAAATGAAGAAAATTTGAGTGGTTGAAGATGCCATGGAGCTGCTTCCAAAACATGGTTTCTTTGGAAAGAGGGAAGTTGGGGTTTTAAGCATGGTTGATCCACAAGTTCCTTCAGAATACCTGCACAAAAAGCTTGGTCAGTAATGGTTTCAGGCCAGCCCTTCTCCTTTGCCAAATCCTATGAACACTGCATTGGGTGGGAGGAGGAGGTGGGTTCTGAGGCCAACTCACCATAAGAGCCAGAGTGACAGTCTGAAGGAGGATGCCTTTACCTGAGGCTGTGTAGGCAACCCTTTCCTAGAATTCAAACCCACATATTACACAGTTTTTCCTTTGTTCAAGCACTGACTTTCTAAGGAGGTGAGCTTTAGGTGATTCTGCTCTGTCAGCTGGTCACCCTTGCTTCCTCTCCTCTGGTCCCCTACCTTCCACATTGTGTTTAGGGCTTCTTCTCCCAGGTAATCTGTACACCATAAACCCCGAGTAGTGCTGGTACAGGTGGGACACTCAAGATCAAGAGGTGGAAGAGTATCAGACAGCATTGGCTGCTTCATAAAATCCAGCTGAAATCTGACATCATTTTTTCAGATGCTAGTTAAAGGTGCATCTATCATTTTGTCCTGGGTTCAGCAGCAGCAGTCATTTTTCTCCTTCTTGGTAGCTGGTGCAGTGCTGTTGTTTTGGCTTTTGGCCTGGGAACTGCGCTGATAACACCGATGTTTATAGTTATGGCTTAGAATGTTTAGGCTGGCCAAGGACTTTCTGAGCCTCATGCTTTGCCAGGGAGGAGGGGAAGCTGGGAGAAAGCAGAGACAGGGTACCTGACCCAAACTGACCAAAGAGGTATTCCATACCACAGCACATCATGCCCAGGATTTGAAAGCGAACAGCAGAGACCCAGAAGCTTGGGAGTGCACTGCTTGGTCAGGCTGGGTATCAGGTGGTGAGCTGTTGTATTCCTTCTTTGTATTTCCCTTGTCATTATTATTATGGGTGGTAGCAGCAGTGGTTTGTGTTATACCATAGTTACTAAACTGTTCTTATCTCAACCTGTGGGGGTTGCATTCTTTCGATCCTCCTGCCCATCCCTCTGGGAGAGGGGGGAAGAATGAGGGGGGGAGTGAGTGAGCAAAACTGCGTGGCTGAGAGGCTTAAACCAAGACACATTTGCTATCTTATTTATCTCATCAGAGGAAAATCAAATGAGTTTATATAAAAATAAAAATCAGATATGTTTCTTAAAGAGATTATAAATTAATTAGGCAGTTATGTAGGGAGAGATTGAATACACAATACCTGTGCCAGCCCTGCTCCACCACAGCATCAAGAAATGGACAACATGAATTTTCCAGTTTCAGTGTAAAACCTTCCCAGAGTTGTCTGAGGAAGGTGTACAATGTTTTACAAATCAAGTGGCCTCAGCATTAAACTTTTAAATAGCATTTAATCCCCCTGTGACCACTCAGCCATAAGAATGATTGCTATGTAATTTCCAGAATCTTGAGCCTATTTAAAATATTGATAGGAATATTATTTAAATCTTTTGAACACTGTGGAAAAAGTAAGCTGGGCAAATGAGCCTAAATTCCTGAAAAATACAATAACAATTAAGTCTGTTAGGACAATCAATCACCATTTATTCTGCAGTCAATAAGACCATAGCTAATGGCCGATTAAACTCAATTAAGGTTTGATGAAGTGCTAGTTTTTAAGTAGAAGTTAAATTATTAACCCATATTGTTTGCTAGCAGCATCAGCAATAGATCATGGCTTATTTTAAAATTATAAATCCCCTCTCAAAATGTATACAGTTTGAAAGCAAGATTCAATGTCATATGTTTTCTTAGATGGTCGGTCAATCTGGGATTTTATTAAAGGCTCTTTTCCCTGCTGGATTAAATATAGAAAAGCCTGGAACATAAACCCCTGTGGTTCTTTCACATCTGTTAATCAAATAGCCATTTTGAATGTTTCTGATATCCAGACTAATCCCTGTGGAAGTGGAAAGAAAGCTGTGGGAGCTTGATCATCAGGCTAGCTTTGAGCTGGTAGAAGGGGTTTGCCTGCAAGGAAGCACAGTGCTGGAAAGACCTTTCATGACATTTTACCAACCTGTTAATGTTCCCATTCTAGCTGCCAGACTTGTTTGTTGCTGCCATCAGGTTCTCACTTCCCATATTAAACAGAAGAAAATGATCATTTTAGGGTCCCTGCCATGCTAGAATTCTGCTACACCTTAGTTTTGGGTGGTTCCGGTGCCAAAAGCATCATTGAACATAAGGTGTATATTGAGTATAATGATGCTGTTACAATTTCTTGTTAGAGTCTCTTACTATTTCACCAAACCTTGGTTTGCTTTAAAGATAACTGTTTTTTCAGTTGTTGTTCATTTGTTTTGGAGGGAGGGTGTTGTTCTTATTTACTGGTACAAGACCTTTATAATAAAGTTGAAGTGTTTTTTTGCACTGACTCTTTTTACTGGCCTAAAATATAAGTCATTCTCTTTTAGGGCTATACAAATTACAACTGCTAGGAGGACTTTCCCAGAAGATGTTCAATACCTCTGCTAAAATGCAATTTCTCTTTCTGAATCCTGTTTTTTCTCCTGTCCTCTCCTTCTGATAGCCAAAAATAAAACTGGAGCAAAAAGTCTGTTGATAACACCACACTTTGCAGGGAGGGCAGTTGCATCTTTTGCCTTCCTTCCTCCTTTCCCTCTCAGTGTCTTTGAGGGCATCCAACACCAGTGCTGGTAGTCTCCCTTCAAGCACATGATTATCATTTTACAGAGGTGTTGAAGGGTTTTCTTTTTTTTTACTGGATGAAGTATGAGAAGAGGGAAACACATATCTGAAAACAGAGATGATATCGTTTCAGTATACAGATTTAATCCTCAATGGCCGTAGTGCCTTTGACTTGAAAATACAATCTCCTATGGCTGATACCCATGATCATGTTATAGGATACCATGTCAGCTAAGCTGTGGTAATTGCATCTATTACAGAAATTATGAAGTAATTCAACTACATTGCTATAAAAGAAGCTTAAATTAAGGTACGGTGGGAGCCTGCATACAGGTTGTTTTCATTTATTGACTTGTTCCTGTGTCTGAACAATCATGGAATTAGATAATGGTTTAAACTGGAAGGTCATATTGATTTGAAGATCATCTTGATTTAAAGATCATCTAGTTCCAAACCCCTGCCACTGGCAGGGACATCTTCCATTCCACCAAGCAGCTCGACGTCCCATCCAATCTGGCCTTGAAACAATCTAATAAATCACATTTACTATTTATTAAGTGAGTACCATATTCTGTGGCTTCACTGCTCCACTATAAATAAAAACTGATATTCCCTGAATTCATTACAGAATAGCATGATTTATAAAATATATGCATATCTTGTGTGAATCATACTTCTAATCCTGCATGGGAATCCTCATTTCCTTTAAAAGCAGGCCACCTAGCGCTTGCAGGGCTTCATCACAGTGCGAAAACCTACTGCAGACAGCTTGATTCACTCCCTCGTTTGTACTCCTTTAAACCATGGAGCTGCCTGCCTGGTTTTCAAGACATACTATGCTATTGTGCAACTTAGAAGAATAGAAAAGTTAGGTTGTGGTTTTACACGCCTGTTCCCTGTCTTGCTCTGTCCTACTTAGCTCCAGTTTTGTTTCCTTGCCGTCGCATCTGCCAACCAATGTAACTCCCTAACATGGTCAAGAGTTAATGACCACAACGTGGTAGCGATATGCTGGGTTAACTAACTAAATCAAGTGATAGAATGATCTAGCACCAGGTCTGGCCCAAGGAGGAGGCAGTACTAGGAGAAAAGAGGAATGACAAACGGGAGTAAGAGAATGATCTTCCCCTTTGTGCACCAGCGACTGGCAGAAACTGCATCCTCAGGTTCACCAGAGAGGAACAGAAGAAAGGTAGAAACACTGACAACTTCTCCTTCTCCAGAATGACACCAAGGCACTATTGGAGGAAACAAAAAGGACCAGTCCTTTACAGATGCTATTAAAAAATCATGTGGTAAGTAGTTTCCATGCTGGAATTCAGTGTCTCCAAAGAAAGCTGGAAAGCATAGCTTGGAATGATGCTGCTAATTCTGTAGCTTTCTGATTAGACATGTTACCAGTGTCCTGGGAAGACACTTAATCCCAGCATTATGCTGGAGCTTTCCTTCCTCCTACCAGTGAGACAAAAAGAGAAAACCCAACCACCTGCCATCACTAATGATGCTATGACACACATAGTGTGTCTGAATTCTGGTCAACGCTGTCAAATTTTGCACTGTATTAACTGGATAAAATCTCTTGGGGATTTCAAGTGAGGTGAGTTTGGGCTATTTGTGCATATGTAAGAACTGTAAGTACTGAGCTACTTAGCCCTTTATATGGTAGAGCATAGCTAAATTCAGCTCCGCATGGCTGCAAATGTAGTTGATAATATTTTGGTTTTTTTTTTCATGGGATTAGTCTTTCAGTTAAAGTGAAAAATCAGTAATTTCTCATTCTCATCTGCTTTTAAAGAAGCGTAGAACTTTTACTTTCATAAAAGATAGGAAACACTAGCTAGAGGATCAAATCTATATCACTAACAAGAACATTTGTAGAAACTGTAAAACTTAGGAAAATTATTAACTGTCAGAAGTTATAAATGTTTTCTATATTTGGTCTTCTTCATTGGATAATGGGCACCTTCATGCAACACATCTTTTGTTAACTACTGTCAGAGATGGAATGTGGGCTGGTCCATTGTATCTAGGATGGAAATGCTGACATTTCTATGGTGGTAGGAAATTCCATAGAAGAAGAGGTCTAAATAAGCTTCTTTTGGTCATAACTTCAGCAAATTACAGAAAGATCCTGAACATTAAAGAAAGCTTTGCATTCTTCAAGAGCAATGTGCCAAACTGTACTATATGCTATTGCATATGTGCTTTGTGCAGGTATTTTAAAAGAGACCTGTTATGACACACTGACAATACTTTGTTACTTTTAAAAATAGCAAATGCATAAATGGACAAAAAAAATATAACCTTTAATTGTGCTCCTCAGTGCTCTGTGTTCCTCAGTGCTCTGTCCTGTTGACAGAACTCTACTTCTGACTTAGGATCATCGCACATCAGTTCTGCATCATCCATCATAAAAGGACATTGCATTAAAAGAGAGGTGTGAATGATCACACTTCAGATATATGCCAGAAAAGCTTTGGGCTTTTTTAATTTATTTATAATAAATAAAATCCAAAACTCATCAGTCCTTTAGGTACACACAGTACACTAGTGGTTTTATATTAGGGGTTTCTTTCTAATGAATTAAGATGCACTTTACAAACAGCTGCACACCACCACTTCTCTAGAGATTACTGTGTGGGGAAAATTTATGAAGCACGTTAGATCATAGAGGAAGGAGGATACAGCATACAGTAGCTTTAAATTCACTTCCTGCCTTCTCCCAGACACTTCTGAAGACCTCAGTGGGGCACTATTTGAATGAATACAAGGAACTTTCTCAAGTGTGCGTTTTTGTCTCATATGCATAGCATCCTTGAATACAACATATAAATTTTCAATTTATTATTTATATTGATTATAAATATTATTTTATATATTTAAAATCATGTCTTAAAACTTTCCATCTATGAAACTGAAATTAAGTTTACATAGAAACTCAGCCTTAACATCAATACATATTAGGTTTCTGCAGTGTCTCCAAGTACATTTACATAGAAAATTATCCTTCCCTGGCACAGTTGAGATAAGAGGATACAAAATAAACGCCTTGAATTAAAAGCAAAAACCAAACAAACAATAAAAGAGGCTATAATCTGTACTCTGGATGCTGGCACATTTCCCATTTCTCATGATGAGGCTCTTTCCCCGTTTCATACCAGCTGTCAGGAGTGGACTTGTGTTTTCTAATGCTGTGCCTCACAATAAAAGCCCCCCAAACTGTATTTTGTGATAAGGAAAATCAGCCATTCCAAGCTGCAAAGCTCCAAAGGGTTTCCCCTCCCTGGATGATGAAGGAGGCAAGCGTAGAAAGTGTGCCTTAAGGCAGACCTGCCTTGCCTGAGAAAACTAGGATGGGAAGATAGAACACTAGATTATTTCCTTACAAAAGATTCATACAAATTCCTCAGAGATTTTCTGAAACCCTGAAGTTCTTCCTTCTTCATTCATATCAATCAGCTTGCACCCATGAAAAAATGCTCCTGATGCCCTGAAAAATCAACATCATTTTGCCAATGAATAAGCTAAATCAGATTAATGTAACTTCATTTTCTGATATAAAAATGCTAAATTTTGGCTTGTAGGGGAAAGGAAACCCATTTCCATTTTTTCCCGTTGGTATGATGCGTTTTAGAGGGTATATTACTGAAGAATCTATCATCATTATATTATTGTAACTTACCCTTCAGTGACTTTTACTACTCACTTCTGCTCTTAAAGGATTGAATGGTTCTACACTTATGACTATTATACACTTTCTAGCATAAAGAAATATGAGTCTGATAGTGGCTTCAGTCACTAATTTCTTTCCTGTACCCATCTTCAGTGCCCCTAAAGAACTGAAAATCACAGTTGGTTGAGCCTTACCTGACTTTAGTAGCAGATAAACACTTAAAAAGCATTTTGATTGCAATTTCTCAATAACCATCTTGCAAGGACAGGCCTCAACATTTTCATGTATTCAAAGATGATAAAATGAAAACCTGCTGCTAATTCTAGAAACTTTTTGGCAGATAAGGAAAAAAAAGGTTAAAACTTTTAAAACAGAGCTTTCAGGAACAAATTCTGACTTATCTATAGCACATCTGCTTTATTATGCAGCATGTGCCCTCGGCAATTATCTGAAAGCAAATGTTCACTCTCATTTTCCATTCATTTATAGACAGAACAGTGTTTTATCAGACATAAATGATGACACACTGTTAAAGTTCAAACAATTTTGTTATACTTTTTCATGTTTTAAAATATTACTAATGATGCAGTTTCTTGCAAATGAGGAAGCAGACAATGGATTATTTTCCTTTCAACTGATGAAAAACGTTTTGGTTTACGTGTATATTTCCATAGCTTTAAAGAATATGTATATATTTTCATGGCTTTAAAGCATCAGTGACCACAAAGAAGACAACTTCCTTTCAATAAACTTAAAAAATTATTCTTCTTAATTAAAAGAATACCTAACACATCATTGTTTCATGGTCTAAAGTACCCAGTAATACATGGTCTTACCACACTGTGTAATTCTAAGCTATGTTTAACTCTAAAAACACAATTTATTGCTACAATCAAGAGAGCTATAACTATTAACAATAGGGTGGAACAAAGAAATAAGAAGACTTGTTCTTAAAAGCCACCATCTGTTCCATTCACATGCTGTCTTACTGGTCAAAGCAAAGTCATGGAGCTGCTTCTTCCAGGAAGTGTCAGGCTTTCTTTTTGTCAAGCTGCACCCTGACTTAATGACAGAATATTATACCCATTGTGATCATTATCCACGTATCTCCGTATTTTATCATTACCCTGTCCATTCCATCACCGAAACAGACTCCAGGTACTGTACTCCATACATCAGGAGCACATGGAGGAATCACTACTCCCAGTACTTCAGCTATCCTAGATGTATTCTGGAAATACATTTCAGACACTGTTTACATTTCTGCTCTGATCACCTTCAGTGACAGCTGAAAAACTTACTTGGGTCTCAATAGACTCTGTAAATGTCACATTTCTGAGCTGAGAAACTTTCCTGGAAAAATTTAATTGGGAAAATGAAATAGCCTTCAGTGAAGGCAGCTCAGGAACAGCTACTCAGAAATCTTACTGTGGTAGGGAAGAACTCACAGTAATTTTTTCAGGCATTTCTAATCTTTGTCTCATTATGGCCAAGATTTTCTGTCTTCAGTGATTTGCAAAGAGCTCCTTGGAAAGGAGTGCTACAGTGGCCATTGTTCACAGTGGCAGCCCCTGGGGGAAATAATTCCCTCTCTCTGACATAAGGCTTTTTGGGATTCTTTGTATTACAGTGAGCTTTTACATACCCATGTGGATGGAGGAGTGAGGCATCCATGTTTGTCTTAGGTGGCTGATTCGTTGTCTTGTCATTCCTAATTTCTTATTTTTTTTTGAGACCTGAAAATGAAGTTTGGGAAAAGCTATTATTGCTGAAAAGGTGTCCCCCAGCAGTATAAATATCTGGTAGCTTCCCTTCAATATTTTGATAGAAAAGACAATAACACTTTCATTAAAATGTGGTCATGTATAAGCAGCATTTCTTTTATATACCAAATCAGGGAGGAAATGAAATAATCTCTGAGTATGTGGCAACACTGAGGAAATTAATCAAAGAGAGTTAAATGACATATAATGGCATTAATCATGGGTGGAATTTAAAACCAAAGGGACATACTGACACTGACTTTAACCTTAAACATACGCTCAAGTTGTTGCATCTGAGATGAAGAGCACATTTTAAGATACATTGCAGCAGCACACCACAAACCACATAGCAATCCACCAGAAATGGAAAAGAAAGCACACCATGAACAGAATAGAAAACTATTTTCATTGTGGGAAAAGATACACAATGCAAACAATTTCTAGTTTGAGAAAAAACTCTCTAAAAGCAGCAATAAACTGGCCATGCAGAGAAAATAAAAATGTCAATGAGAAGCAAAGCAACTGCCGTAAAATTCATTTAGAATCCAGATGGGAAGAGAATGGCATTCACAAGATTGCTGTAGCGTCTCCACAGTAGTTGGATTTAAGGAGGAAAATAAGAGTCATGTTTATTTACATGTGGAAGGAACAAGGCTTGAAATGTAGCTCAGTAAAGCATCTGTTGTTTCTCTGATTTCACAGCAGGAGTATTAGAAACTACTCAAATAGATGAAGTTGCGGAAAATCTAATTACCACTAAACATTTATAAGTAAATTCATTGTTCCCTGGAGTTACCACAGTTCAAGTAATGATGGTACATGACATCTCCGGGCTTTAAAAAGGAAGTTATGCAACAACTGGTCGGAAATAAATGACAGAAATGTACAGAGCATAGCGAATATGCAGATTTGAGAAATTAGGAGATTTATCCCGCACAGAAATTATCCAAACATTTGAAAAAAGCAGCTGATCCTTTTTCTAACAGTACCAGAACTGTAAACTGCAGGAAGTTTACATTACAAAGATGCAATTTTTTTACAAACTCATGCGATACCTTTTCCCAAAATACACCAAAAGGGAAAATAACCGGAACTTTGCAAGCATTCTGCAACCATGTTAAGGTGACATCCAGTAACTGGCACTGGAGCATGGCTAATTATGACAATGAAGGGGGCTCTCTATGCTGGCGTTAACCTCAACATTAGAAATTACCCAGTAAAGATTGGTATCTTTTACCTAGTTCGGAAGACATATTTGCCTCTTTATTGCATTTTTCGGCAAGTTCATCACAACTTAAATTCATCCACAAATATGGGCTGCAGACAATGAGACAGTGTGTTATCTGATAGCAGACATAAGAGTTTATTTCAGTCTCACAGCGTATCACAGGAACTATACCTTCTGGTTAGCAGGCATACTATTAGGCATTGCTGGTATGCAATGTTATTTAAATAACAATAATCACAGAACTAGCAATTAAGGACACCCTGAAAACTCCCTTGGGTTTCATCACTGATCCTTAAGGAAAAAATCATTCAATCAGCTCATTCTAACAATAAACATAGGCATAGCTCACAATGCAAAAGCCGAAGAAAAGCATAATGAACATGAAGTCCAGCAGAGTCACATTATTTTCTGACAGTAGTCTGATATTGAGAGGGTGTTTGACCATTTTCTAATTGAATAGTTTGGCACTGGAAATGCTGGCTCATCCTGGTTCCATCAAAACCTTCTACAGAAGCTTAAGCTGTGATCTGGCTGTTGCTGCTGGCCAGAAATCCAACCAAGCTGGCTGCTCACTGACGCTCAGCTGACTGGCTATCTAGCTCCCTGGAAATATGCCAACTGCTCAGTTGGTTTCTTGGCTCCACAGGCTTGCCAGCTGGCAAAGAAATAGATTGTTCCATTTTTGCCAGAAAGGCTGTGGAGCCAAAGCGTTTTGTTCCAGCGCTTGATGAAACAAAATATTGACAAGCTGGAATTTCCTGTAGAATAAAAATCTTGCCCCTCAGCCAGCTCCAGTTATTATTGTATGCTCTTGTGTAACACAGTGATGGCGTTATCACATCCTCTAAGTAAACACAATGCACGCACAGGATGTGAATCCAGAGAGCCTTCCAAGGCTTTGGATAAGAATCTCATAGCATCTGAAACAGTCACTATGCAGCACAATGCATCTTTTGATAAGGTTAGCTTGTGACGTTTTCCATTTTGCATTAAAAGCCCTGTTGAGTCCTAAAACTCATTTGTCAGCAGGGCACAACTGACTGAGGATGAATTCAGTATATAGTCTGTGGAATGTGCCTTTATTCATATTGTTTCAGAAGATGACTTACATGGTTATGGATTGAAAAGCAGGGAAAGAAAAACCAGTAATAGTCCCAACATAGCTACATACATAAAGGTTATTAGGTTTTCACTGCTGAGAAAGGGTGTTAAAACATCCAAGAATACACCACACACTCACACACAAAAAGACTTCTCAAAAATGTATCACTGGAATAAAAGATTCGTGAAACCCAAAAATGCCATCACATTATACCATGAAGCCATAAACCGAACCCTTGGTAGAGACAAACATCATTGTCCAGCCCAGGCCAAAGACTCATGACAGAATGATTAATGAAATTATGCACTCAGATGAAGAGTTCCAGTTTTAGAGCTGGTAGGTGTGTCAAGAGTGTTTTCAAGGGTCTAAATGGCAAAGCAAGTCAACACATGGGTATGCACTCAGTGGCAGAACAAGGCCATTTAAGCTGTTTCCTTTCTTGGTTGTCTCTGTGCTATCCCCAGTGCCACGGTGACACATTTATTATGCTGGTGAACTGGATCAGCAAAAAGGAAGGAAAGCAGGTTGTTTTCTAGTCTTCTCAGTTTAATCTCATTTACTGCCTGATTTCACAAATGTTCATGCTGACACAGTCCAGCAGCAGTGCATACGTAGAAGCAGGTAGCTGGGCTAGGCAGCAGAAGGGTATGTTATAAACAGATAAGCCACTGGAAGTCATCCATTAAATTATTAAACCATGAGCTTTGGATTTGTGGGGGGAGGAGGAATAGTATCAGGCACAGCAGATTCTGCCTAGCTTCCTGCAAGGCAAAGGCTTACCCAGGTTTTGAGAGAGGAAGCATATGCTGTGCCTCCTGCTAAAGGCAGGAATACAATGACTATACATTACCTATCTGCCTTTGAGGAGGCAATCCTTATTACTATAAGCGTAGTTCATAGGATATAACTTAAACTCTTGCCTGAACTTACTGAAGCTTTAGTTACACAGGGACATTTTTCAGAGGTATTATGAAAAAAAAAACCAAAAACCCCAGAAAAACGAACAGTGACACAACCATGCCACTGTGTAGTTTTCATGTCCAGAGGGAAAAAAATAAAGGACTAGTATGAAAATGGCTGGAAAATGGCCACAAAGTCACAGACTAGTTCTTCAACACCTTTTATAGAACTGCCATTCAACACCTAAGAGAAATGACGTACGAGTCAGTCTGAGATAATCTTTCAACAAGCTGCTCCAAGCCTATGATCCTGAAAATACCAAGCTTAAAAGACAGGTGCAGACAGGGACTCAGGACAGCACCAGGGACATGATCGTGGTTCTGATATAAAGATTCTACAGATGCCTGTTTTTCATACCAAAAGAGCAGGCAGAAAACACTACAGGGGCATGTCCCTGTCCCGCCAGTGCTGCTTGATGTCGGTTCCCCTCATCAGGCCTGATCCTGACCTAGACACACAAATTGATGTCCCGGCCTGGCCTTGAACTATCCCTATCCCCACGGGTCCCAGTGTCCCAGACTGGGGCTGCCTCTGGCTTTCTCTGCTTCCTGCTGGAGGCGGTGGGGCGGGCTCTGATTGGGCAGACCTTGCCTTGGAACACGACACAAAACACCAGAGCTCAGAGACTGATACTCTTATTTCTTCCCAATGAATATAAATTTTAACAAGTGTTGGCTGAGCAGCCAAGTTTTCTGTGCTTTTACATAGGCAGTACTGAAATTGATTGTAAAAATAATAAGAAAGCACTATTGCAAAGCTATCCTCATTTTTATTATTGTCTAACCCCCCAATTTTTCTGACAAACAACTGCATGCTCTGGGTTATGTTTCATAGTTTCCTATGGGTAAATCTTGATATTTTTCAAGGTTTTGGCAGGCAGCCATAGGAACTCATTACTCTGAACAGTCTAAAGGGAATTATAAAACAAAGAGAATAAAAGGCTTGAATTTATTTTTAAAGCATGCTTTCTCATGTTTACATTGTTTCTAAACCTATTTTGTTTTGGAAATTTTTTACTTACTGTAAGTCTTGATACATGAAAAAAAAACAAAACTCACTTTCATTGTACTTGAAAACTGAGAAGTGTTTTGAATGGAGGAATTGGTCAAAAAGACGGATTCTGTTGGTTAACTGAAGATGTGCAAACAGTTGAAATTTGTTAAATCAAAGTGTATTTCTAAGGCTGGTCCCAATGGACACTGAAATGATGAGTAACTTGAGTCAAATTTATTCTATTATTCACTTACTTTCTTCCCATCCTATAGGACCTGCAGTCCCTGGGAATATGAGAAGCCTTTTGTTCATCCCACTTGGCAAAGACTGTGACACTCTTTAGAACCAGTAATCCTTTGTTTCTTTTATCTATCTAGCCTGTGCGTGGTCTGTGGGCTTTGTTGTACAGCTTATTACTTTTTAGGGTAAGTGAAAATACAGTTTATCTACCTGTTGGCAAAATGAATAAGTGAATACACATCCTCTGGCTTCTGAAGTGTCTAAAATGATTACACAACCCAGAAATAGCCTATGACCAAGGACTGAACAGAAATAAAAGCCACAGCTTTTAAAACCAGAAGCTAAGAGGAAGCAGGAATTATCCAGAAAAATAATGGAGATCAAGGAGCAAAATTACTCATACCCTTTCTATAGGGCTTGGGTGGTACCCACAAGAAAAATGCAACTTCTAAGGAAGTCAGGGTAGTCTCTCTGTCAGTCTTTGTAAAGTGGGCTGGGTTAGGATTTGAAATCCCCCAGTACTGAAAAAGCTACAGAGCCAGCATCTTCTTATGAGTTGTTTGGGTTTCACAGTGGAACTCTGGTCCTGTTGTTCCTCCTCCAGAGCTTCACTCTCATATGCCAAGTCTTAGAAAGACCTGTGTGTGGATTCTGGGAGTCTCTATTTCGGAGACGAGCAGAGTTGCCAGCCGGCAGCATCTGGCTGCCCATTGTGTACTGTTCAACACACTTCCTTGTTCGTGTTCTAGTTGTCAGGTTAGTGCCTGAAGAAGCTCCTGCTGAAATGGAGTAATGTTGGGAAGGCACATGGTATTACAGAAAGAAATCCCAACAGCACATAAGTTTAAACGCAAATCTCTATCACAAATCATGAAGGATTTGAAAATTAATTGTGCATTTGTTGGGGTAAGTACATCGAGAGAAATCAGATCGAGCTGAGTTTAAAAGGGAGCAGGGAGGAAGGGCGCAGGAGTTTCAGACAGGTTTTAACAATCCCGCCTGTGCCTTGTCTGAGTAACCCCAGATTCTAGCCTCTACCCCATCTACCCCATTGCTCCAGCCAGCCGAAAGCGAGCCTACACGAGACGCTCCTGAGCGATCATCGGCAGGCTCCCACCCAGGCTGACCAGGCAGCGGGGACACACTCCGCAGGCACACAGCCTCCCGAGGGCTTTGCTATGACTCCCAACGGCCGTGCCTGACACGGAGAAGAGCATCAGGCTCTCCGCCACTCCACACATCGGCTGGGCCGCAGATCCCCATCGTGAACCGTACCGACACACAGTGCAGCTGTGCACGGGGCAGGGCGGGTGCGCTGAGGCGGGTAGCGGCTCTGAGCACCCACCGCGGAGAGAACTACGGGCCCGCGGAGACAGTGCGGAACTCCGGCTGACCCCCGGAGCGCTCCGACGCGACGGAACGACAGCGCGCACAGCAGCGCGCGGGCGCGAGGACGCCGGGCGCGCGCAACAGCCAAGCCCCACCCCCCCGGGGGAGGAGCCTCTAATTCCAGCCAATGGGGGCGCTGCCACAGCTCCCACGTGACTCCTCCGCCCCCCCTCCGCCGTTCTGGGGGCGTGGTCAGAGGTTTAGCGTCGCGAGAGCGGAGGCGGGCGCGCGCGCTCGCGGGGGGCGGGTGCTGGTCCGGGGCGGGTCGCCGCGGCAGAGACTCGGGAGCGGGGCTGGGGGCTCGTTCCCTGTCTCCGTTGCTGTTGGCGGTGGAATGGCGGCGGTTGCCGGATGCTGAGGAACCGGTCAGGTACAGGGCGCCCGCTCCCCACCCCTTTCACCAACCATGCTCCGGTGCCGTGCTGGGGGCCAGGGCCCCGCCGCTGCCGTGCCCGCGCGGGGCGGGGGGCAGCGCTGAGGACGGGGCTCGCTCCCACCGGTGGCCCGCTCCGGGGTGTGCTGGGGGTAGCCGGGCAGAGCATCCCCCCCTGCCCGCACCCGCGGCGCTGCTGGTCCCAGACCAGCGGGCTCGCTGTGGCCCGGGGCAGCGCACCTCTTCTGCCCGGGCCCGGCCGGCTCTACGCGCCCGCGGGTGAGGCGCGCACGCACCTGAGGGGAAGGAGGAAGGTAGGGTGGTGAGGGAGGCGGGGGCGGGCCCGGACGCCCTTGTACGGCAGGACTGAACGGGGGCACAAAGGGGTAATGCAGCGCTTCGATCTCCGCTGGTAGCATCCCTCCCTCCTTCCCGGGGAGCCCCTCGGTAGGCGCGGCGGGCTGCGACGGAGGCCTGCCGGGGAGCGTCTGGGTAGGGACCGATGATCCCCTTGGCTGGGGCTATCTGGGGTTCCGGCTGTGCGTGTTGTTGTGGTTGATGCTGGGAGGCTGGGTAAGTTCGCGTTAACCTTCTGCCTTGGTTGGCTTGCGGTTGATGCAAGCCGGTTAAGTAAGTTCACCCCCTTCTCAGCATTTCGCGTTTTAGAAGTGTCTCCTTCCATCCCTCCTTCCAGTTCGCTTCCTTTCTCAAGGCAGGATGAAAAACAGGCATTGCTCATTTGCTTTCCTGGCTCCTTCGAGGGGCTTGCTTTATTACGACTGAAGTACCGTCCTCTGGTTTTCCCCGAGTATCTTACGGAGGGGGGGGGGGAGAAGGGGAGGAGAGAAGGCTATGAGCTGTAGATACGGTATTGCAGCCTCCTTGCTGAAGCCCTGGTACATTGTCAGAGTGAGATGGGGAGGAGGAAAAAAGAAAGTTATAGTCTATCTAGAAAAGATCACTGATGCTGAATGCAGTGGTAACAAAATCAGCTTAATTTATCCGTGCTACCCTTGGGAGGAGTTCTATGTTGCTTTGTCTTTGGAAGATTTGTTCAGAATTGTAAAGCTAACCATTGCTATTAGAGAGTGCCAATATTTGATTGTTTTTTGAGAGATTAAGTGCTTTTAAGCATCTATGGTCCCGTTTGTCCTGGGGTATGTCTTGGTCTGCAGACAGAGTGATTTATTTGAAGCATTGTAATTGAATTATGCCATCTTGAGTGATGCCCTGGAATTTCATATTCTTCTGGGGTTCATTAAAATCTGTTGGCAGTTGAAGAGTATAGTGGTGGACAGTCTCAGTGTGGAAAAATAATAAACTAGATCAGATTATTCCCTTTTTCTGTTAATAATTTATGATACAATTTAAAAAACAACCCCAAACAGACAACAACAAACCCCATCACTAAAAGTCCTCCTAAAACAAACCTATAAAGTATCTCCTAAACATGGTATTCTCTGGTGGAATTTTCTCTAAGGGGAAATAAAATTGTTTGAGAAAATGCTGCTGCTTGGAAAATAATACCCTCCCAACTCAACTGGTTTAGTTGTATTATGTACGAAACCTGCAACAGAATAAAAGTACAGAAACTTAAGTTGCACACACCACAAAGTCTAAACCATGGGTATTTGTGGCATATCCAGTGATATCTTCTCCCCAGAGTATCTGTCATCAGAGTATCAGAGGTATTTAGTGTGATGATCTAGGCAGAGAAAATGAAGCATTCTTTTGAAATTGTTAAAGCTTCGTATTCATGTCATGCTTCTATGTGGCAAAAATACAATGTAAAACAATTAGAAGCAAGCAAGAAAGAACAGACCTTTCATAACTGTCACTAATGCTGACCAACAGTGATGTATTACACACACACCCTTACCCCTTCCCCCCAGCTTTTCTTCATGTGGATGCATCTGTGGTCCAGACAACTTGTCACTTTATAAATGGACTTTTTCAAGACTGCCAGCCCAATTAGTGAAAGTGATAAATCATTGGAAGTGAGAAATGGAAAAGGATCCATTACGCTGTTCTTCCAGCTTCTCAGCGTAGGCTTGTTCAGTTTAGTTTTAAGTGCAATTGTTTTGCTAAAGTTATAAATAAGTACCTACTGTTGCTTTTAAGATATTTTTGAATCTTATACTTGGAATCAATATTTCAAAACTCAGTATTTGATTAAACTTGGGTTTTGCCAATCATCAGCACAATTTGTTTGGCTGCTTCAAAGAATAAAATGTACTTTTTCTGTAAAAGAAATATTTCTTGCTTTTTCTTTAAGAGTACTACAGTAAAATTGCTTGTTTGAAACATAATCATAGATTCATAGATACACTGTTGTCATTCTGTTGCATCTTTGGAAATTTAATAAGACCATATTACGCTTAGTTCAACTTTATTGCCTAAACAGTTCAAGTTCCTCGTGTACTTGTATGCCTTTAACGTAGATGTGCGTATGTACACATATGTCTCTATAGCTCTTTAAGGGAATACTTAGTACGTTTACACTTTACAGAAAAAAGATAAATTTTATCCCTTTCTGCCAGATAATGATTGTCAGTACGCATTGATCTAATAAATTTAGGCATAGAATCAATTTATACAGAGATGGAGTCCATGGCAAAATACTGTTGGATTCCATTAAGCTGATTATTTAATTGTGCTCCATACATATATTCAGACAAGATTGGAAGGGCCAACTAGATGCTTACTACGTGGTCTAATTATGAGGGGTTTTCTCAGCAAAGCACTGGAAAAATGGATTTGTAGAGTTGTAGAACGGTTTGGGTTGGAAGGGACATTTAAAGGTCATCTACTTCAACCCCTTGCAATGAGCAGGGGCACCATCCACTGGATCAGGTTGCTCAGAGCCTGTCCAGCCTGACCTTGATGAGGCATCTACCACCTTTCTGGGCAAACAGTTCTAGTGTTTCACCACCCTCATTGTAAAAAATTTCATCCTTAAAGCTATTACCCATTGTCCCATCACTACAGACCCTACTAAAAGGTTTGTTCCCATCTTTCTTACAAGCCTTTTTTAAATATCAAAAGGCTGCAATAACGTCTCCCTGGGGCATTCTCTTTTCCAGGCTGAACAAGCCTAACTCTCTCCACCCTGTCTTCTTAGGAAAGGTGCTCCAACCCTCTGATAGTTTTGATGGCCCTTCTCTGGACCTGCTCCAACAGGTCCATGTTTTTCCTGTGGTGAGGACTCAAGGGCTGAGTGCAGTACTCAGGGCAGGGTCTCACCAGAGTGAAGTAGAGGGGGAGAATCACCTTTGTCAACCTGCTGGCTATGCTCCTTTTTGATGAATCCCAGGATACTGTTGGCTTTCTGGGTTGCAGGTGGACATTGTCGACTCATTTCCAGCTTTTTATAGACCAGTACCAGCCAAGTCCTGTACACGGCTGCTCTCCATCCCCTCATCCCCTAGCCTGTGTTGATATTGGTGGTTGCTCCAACCCAAGTGTAGGACCTTGCACTTGGTCTTGTTTAATCTCATTAGGATTGCATGGGCCCACTTCTCCAGCTTGTCCAGGTCCCTCTGGATGGCATCCCATCCCTCAGGTATATCAACTGCACCCCTCAGCATGTTGTCATCTGCAAACTTACTGAGGGTGCCCTCAATCCCCCTGTCTATGCATTAATAAGCTACTGAAGAGTACTAGACCTAATATAGATCCATGTAGGACACCACTTGTCACCAAACTCTATCTAACTGTTGAGCCCTTGAGCCTCTGTGTATCCCCATCCAACCAGTTCCTTATCCACCAAATAGCTCGTCCATTAAATCCATATCTCTCCAATTCAGGGAGGAAGGATATCGTGGAGGGGTTGTGTCAAAGGCTTTACAGGAGTCCAGATAGATCCCTAACTTTTTGTTTGTTCAGTGATCTGGTTACTCTGTCATAAAAGGCCACTGGTTAATCAGGCAGGACTTGCCGTTGGTGAAGCTGTGCTTCTTGCTCGAGTCACCTCCCTGTCCTCTGTGTGCCTTAGCATGGCTCCTAGGAGGATCTTTTCCATGATCTTCCCAGGCACAGAGGACACTGGCAGTTTACTAGTTCACAGAGTCCTGCTTTCTACTGTTTTTAAAAGGGTGTGATATTGCCCTCTTTCCAGTAACAGGGGAATTCACTTGACTGCCATGACTTTTCAAACATCATGGACTGTGGCTTGGCAATTACATCAGCCAGTTCCTTCAGGACTCTGGGATGAATCTAGTCAGGTCCCACCTATCTTGGTTGGTACTACCAGCTCCCAGCTCCTCCTGTTTCTTGCCAATGTTGTGTGTGTTTAAGGGTGATCTAACTTGCTAGAAAGGTAGAGATGGTTAAACTTAGTGTGGGTATTTATCAATTACTCTCATGTTTTTTTCTTTTTTTTTTTTTTTTTAGGTGTCTACTGATAGTTATTTAGTAACAGGAAAGTCCTGTTCCTCTTACAGCTGATACTTCTGCCATTTATTCCCCCTTTTTTGAGTTTACAGTAGGAGGAAATTTAATAGTCAAACACAATATGCAAAAGTGAAAATAATTTTAAATGTTAGGTTTTATTTACACGAGAAATGAGCTATTTCCAGGCTGTTTTGTTTGATAATGCTTTCACTTCCTTTGCAGTAGTTTCATAGTTTGGGTATTGGACCATTGTTCTTTTGAAAATGGATAATGATTTTATATATTAAAAAGAATAATTCTGGATTGTCTTGTTAGAAAAGTAACTCTTCAGATGTCTCTGTAATTGATGATGGAGAACTGAGATGCTAAAGGTGGTGGAGTGAACCTGTGTATAATTCAACTACCAAAGGACAAGATGCAGAAAGACAAAATGGTTATGGTTTAATGCCGTGTCCTGGGTTCAGCAGTAGCAGTCATTTTCCTCCTTCTTTGTAGCTGGTGCAGTGCTGTGTTTTTGACTTTCGGCCTGGGCACTGTGCTAACAACACCAGTGTTTATAGCTATGGCTTAGAATGTTTAGGCTGGCCAAGGACTTTCTGAGCCTCATGCTCTGCCAGGGAGGAGGAGAAGCTGGGAGGAAGCAGAGACAGGGTACCTGACCCAAACTGACCAAAGAGGTATTCCATACCACAGCACGTCATGCCCAGGATGAAAAAACAGAGAGACCAGACCTGGAAGGTGTGGGGGTGCACTGCTTGGTCAGGCTTGGTATCAGGTGGTGAGCAGTTGTATCCTCTTTCCTTGTATTTCCCTTGTCATTATTATTATGGGTGGTAGCAGTAGTGATTTGTGTTATAATTTAGTTACTAAATTGTTCTTATCTCAACCTGTGGGAGTTGCATTCTTTTGATTCTCCTTCCCATCCCCCTGGGAGAGGGGAGAAGAAAGAGAGGGGAGTGAGAGAGCGACTGCGTGAGTTAGAGAGGCTTGAACCACAGCATGCTGATAAGGTAGTACAGTTTCTGTACAACGGTTTTCAGAGTCTTTGTACTGTGATGTACAAGTCTGTAGGTTTCATAAAGTAGGTGACACTGCAGGAGGCTCTGTCATGATGCTTGGGTCTCCAGAGTTTACTAGCTGATGCCACAGGAACAAACCTACTGCCTGAAGGCAGTGTGACTGTAGACTACTGTACCTGAATAAATACCATGGAACCCAACATGATTATAAAGTCATCTTCATTTTTTTGCTATACTTGGCTTTGTTAAAATTGCTGCAAGGAGTGATCAGTCCAGAAATGTCAAGCTCAAGTAATTGACTTGATTGTGTGCGAGAACCAGGTTTTCCCACAGATGGATTGTCTTAGGACAAGGATGTATCTTAAGAGTATTTCCCTGATATGATTAGATTAACAGGGTGGATTATCCGTTTAAGGTACAGTGGTAGGGACAAGTGAGGTGGTTGTTTTTTTTTTTTCTTGCGTGATATTGTTTAATGGATTTTTTAAAGTTTTTTTTTTAGATTCAGGAGCCTTAACAGAAGCATTATTGCGGTTTTTATAGTCTTCCATCCAGAGAATTTTGCTATGATTTGAGTTTTTTATTTATATTTATTTTGTTTATATCTAATATATATAATCTGTTTAATACGTACCAAGCTGCTTCATGTCATTGTCATAATTTTCCAAGCTTCAGACAATAGTTAGGAGAGATGCTGTGCTCCAGAGAGAAAATGTTGCAGTTTATTTATACAAATATAACTTTTTTTCTAAGATTCTAGCAAGTTCATCATTACGAAGGAAAGCAGAAATCAAAGTAGAATGTGAATAGCTGTACTTAATGATCTCTTGCTATTGCATTCTTGAGATTTTCCTTTTACAGGTGAGTGGGTGGGGAAGATTAAGAATACAATTACTTGATGCCACTACTCATCTTCTTATTTAAATTATATATATTCAAGAACAAGCCCATAGAAAGATTTCTTTCCCATATAAAGGTTAAGCATGGGCTTGAGATGGGATCAGGCAAACCAAGCCAGTCAGTTGTGGAAAGGATACCTATACTCTGATGTCTTGGTGTTTATTTCTTATTTTGCTGTCATTTTTATAAGCGTTTGCTTTGTACCTGGTTTATTTTGGACAGTCTAGGAGATTTTTTTCCTGGCTAAATTGTGTGACCATGGGAAACGTTGAAGTATTAAAACTTATATAGTACTTGAAAGCCCCACGCATGCTTTCTGTCATTATTAATTTACTACTTGTTTTGGGGGACATAGGGATTAATAAACCTAACGAGATTATTTTGTCTCTTTACATTGCTTTTGATTAAAAAGGGAAACTTGAAAAACTTTTTATTTCATGGCTATTTTTTTTTCTTGTTAGAATTAAACTTCAGATCAAGAAGGGTAGCTGTCTCAAGCAGAAACTTCTGACCTACTTTGGTGAACTTAAAGACTGCTGCTAAATTTGTCTTTGGTCACCTGTGTTTTGCCAGCAAAGACAGGTCTGTTCTGAGCAGTGCCAGAGACCCGAATTGTTGGTACATGTTAGCCTTAACAGGAGTCACATGTGTTTTTCTGTAGTAGAGTTGACAGGAATAAATAGGCCGGTTAGTGGTGTGGATAAGTAGCATGTTTTCCAAAGGGTAGTTCCAGTGCATTGTACGTTACAGGAATTGGCTGATAAATGTCACCAGGGTACCAGCAGTTAGTGAAACAGTATTTAATGTCTGTCCTGTGTCCCTGTTTACCCCCCATCCCAGCCTGCGCCATGCAGCCTTACATGTAGCTAAAAAAATAAGTTGGAACTAACTGTAAGGTGTGTATTTTACATTTCATGCATCATTTAAAAAATCATGAAGACAGCACTTCTTTAAAGGCAGCAATCAGCATGAATGGTATGCTGCTTAATCTCATTTCTAAAATGCTTTCATTGGTGTTTGTTCTGGTTACTTGCATTTGCAAAATGTATGCAAACTAAGTGAGGAAACGTAAAATCACGTATAAATGTTTTTCACAGGTGTTTTTGAGCTGACTTCTTTCATTGAACAGAAGATTGGTAAAATCATGGATCTCTATGCCAGGGCTCAGGGCAACCGGGTGAAACCAAGAATATCTGTGAAAAAGGTAATTACCTGTATGCAATAGAAAAAAATGTTAGAGCTTTTTCATCTTCATTGTAGCAGTCTAGTAATGAACCAAGTGAGCTGGTAGGTTTTGTTGTGTTTTTTGGAGGCCTTTTGGGTATATTTTTCTTTGTATGTTTTAATTTTGGTTGTCTAACAAGGAGGCAAAAAAGGCCTTTGCTTTATGCTTTGACATTTTTAGTGTAATTGAACTGGAAGACAGAATAATTTAAGGAAAGGTGCATGCTTTTTGACTTTGCGTTTAGTTTTAAGGTAATATGATAAAATGATGTATTTGCCTTGTTTATTGGAGTATAGCTTTTTATTTTGATTTTTCAAGTTATATGGAATAAAATGGAAATAATACAGTGTTAATTAAAAACTTCTGTAAATTCTATGTTATTGTAATATCATTATCTTCAGATCTTGTTTTTTTGACTGGCTTGTTCTTGTGTTTACATGAACTTCTAGGCAGTAGTTTGGTGAAAATATGTCTAGCATTTATGAAAGCTGTTAGTGTTGGTTGTTTTATTTTTAAACAGTATTTATGATGTATTCTTTTAAAATTTGTCACTTTAACTTGGAGAACATAAATAGTACTCAAATTTTCTTGCAACTTCCTGAAGTGCTTACTCAAATGAAAGTTGCAGTTTACCCTGAAAGAACAAATTTATTCAATCATATTTCCTGAAGTAGTTGAATACAGATGAGTATTTTTCTAAGTCTTTCCGGATTACTAATGAATTCTTTATTTGCAACTGTGTGCAATGCTTAAGAGGAGAAACTGAGCAATGAAGTATCTTATCACATGAAAATCGCAGTCTTTAATTCCATAAGTAGATTCTTGTTGGTTTAAGGAGCCTGTATCTGTGGTATATATCCTGTAGAAACTGCTTGAATAAAAAGGTAAGCATTCTGAGACTGCCTGGCAGGTAAACGGTTGTTTCAGGTCTTGATATGGAATAACTGCCCTGCATTAAGCAATTTGTGATAGTGGGTCATATTCTTTCACTGTAAGACAGATGCTATAAAAACTTTTATTTTGCTGATTTATGAGAAATCTGCAACTCAAAGAGAGTTCTGTAACCACAATAATTTTGCATTCTTAATCTGAATATAAGCTGGATTTTAGAGGATTTTTCAGTCTGCCCTGTATTTATTTTTCCTCTTCAGTTTAAGAAACAAGCAACCCTCCCCTAGGTTTTTAGATCTTTGGGTTACAAGGCATCTTTCTAATAATGACAGTGCCCGGTGCTTCCTCACTGATTCTAATGGTTGCCTAAAATATTAGCTCTGTGAAATGCTCCATTAATTGCCAGTGAGCATTCTGGTCTGTGTGGCTCTAGGAACATAAATTTGACTCTTCTTGGTTGTATTGCAGAATTCTACAATCTCCTCCAGCCAGACTCCAGTGTTTTGGTCTGTGGCTGCCTCCTCTTGATGTTTCCCTGAGGGACGGCTGTTTAGATTATAGTGTGGAACTTTGATTCTTTCTCACAGACCCAGACAGTCGGGAGGTCCGAATCACACTGTTTCATCTTCTGTTGAATCACAGCTTGCAATCTGATTCATGTCCTCTTTGCAGTGCTTGACAGGAGTTGTTGCAGTAGTAGCTCTTAAAAATCAGTACATGGCTGTGTATGCACATTTAAAACCTAAGCTTCCATTTTTACAAAATGACCTCAAGGTATTTAGTTGAAATCAGGAATAGCTGCTTTTTTTATGTGAGACCACCGGACTTGATTTCTCTGCAGGTCATGGCATCTTACAGGTTTGTGGGTTGTTTCAAATGTTAGAGAGCAGTTGTTTAAAACAATTCGTTAGTATAGAGTTTCCTCCAGTATACTGTGAAGGATCCATAATAACGTCTTGATTTGTTGACCACAAAGGAGACAATGCAAAACTGACTTTTCATTTGAGCTAGAGGTTTTCATTGTTCAAGTTTGTCTCATTTAAACGCACTTAAGTTTGAAAACTCTGCTTGGATTGAAATAGGATTTCTTGCAAGACATGTTACTTTAGAATTTTGTGAGGAAGAAATACACAGGCTTAGGAAGTAGAGCTTTATAGATTGCTTGGTTGTTGTTGTTTTGTTGTTTTTCTTTTTTTTTTTCCCATATGTATCATGGGTTCAGCAGCAGCAGTCATTTTTCTTTAAGTAGTAGCTGGTGAGCACTGTGTTTTGGATTTTCGGCTT
>JASSUY010029092.1:0-26411 GCA_032466535.1 Forpus xanthops
CACTGCAGGGATGGGGCAGCCACAGCTTCTCTGGGCACCCTGTGCCAGCGCTCAGCACCCTCACAGGGAACAGCCTCTTTATATCTAACCTCCATCTCCCCTGTTTCAGTTTCATCACCCCTTATTCTGTCACTACAGTCCCTGATGAACAGTCCCATCCTTGTAGCCCCCTTCAGATACTGGGAGCTGCTGTGATCTACAAGGCGATGCTGCCCCAGGAGGTTGGGAATTTGTCCTTCACTCAGGACAAGTGCCTGTCCCCCGTGCTCAGCACTTGACCCCTATGGTCATTGGTGTGGGGACATTCACCCTCTTCCCATGGAGGCGAGGTACCCTGCAGCACCTCAATACCCAAGTCTGGCCCCATGATAAATAATCAATATGGGCTTGATCAGCCCTGGGGTGCATCTGGGGGGCTAGCACTGAACTGGGGCTGTGCTGGGTGAAGGGGAACACGGGCTGCAGGTCGTGCTTACTGTGTCTCCGTGCAGGCTCTGCAGGTTGATGATGAGTGGCTCATAGTCCTTCCTGCACCGCGTGATGCTGGTGAGCGCCGTGGCAGCCTGGCACAGCAGCTCCTGCTCCGACAGCTGTAAACCAGGGGCAGTCATTAGCACCGTGTAGTTCAGTTGAGTCAATGCCACTGACTGTGGTGTTCACGACTGGGGAGAGGTTTCACAGTGATTCCCTAGGTTCTTTCATTATATGGCTGCAATCACAGCCCTGGGGGGAGACTCAGGCCCAAATGGTTGGGGAGAGATGGGGACAGACAGGTCCTGGGGTGCAGGCGGCATCACCCCCAGTGAGCACACTTGAGCAGCTCTTGCTCAGTGACTGAAACAAGCACCTCTGCTACGTGGGCTGTGCACCGCGGTGAGGATGGTGCTGGCTATGTCTGTGTTTATTGCAACAGCGTTTTCCACCTCTGCAGCATCATTTACCTTTCGGTCCGTGAAGGCGACCTGTGCCACTCGGGTGTCATTGCAGGGGACCTGGGGAGGTGACCCAAGGGAAAACCATCATTAAGAGACTGTCATTAAGAAGCCATCATTACGAGATCATCATTATGAGACCATCCCTGAGGAGCTGTGCCGTGCACTGGGAAGAGGTACTGTATCCCCATCCTTCCCCACAGGACACGGTGCGGATACACCCTGGGTGCTGCCACCACTGAGATGCATCTTGCATCAAGTTGTCTCAAAGCAGGCTCCTGGGAAGGTGGGATCTGGGTTTGCTCAGCACTTGCAAGCACTTAAAAGGGGAAGGGGCAGGAGGGTGCCTGGGCTCTCAGTGGGTGCTGTGGAGCAGAGCAGGGACCCCCCGGCAGTTCACATTGCACCAGGACACTGTGTCACTGTCACCCCAATACACTGTATCAGCCTCTTGTACCACCAAGTCAAGGGCTGAGCACCCAAAGTCCAGGCTGGAAACAGTGCCCAAAGCTTGAGGTGGGATGCAGCAGATTGAGCCACAGGTGAGCACTGGTCCCTGTGGTTGCAGTGCCTCGAGCACCAAGGAACATCATCCTTACCATGGTCAATAATGTTCCTCTGCTCTGTAAGCAAAGAAAAACCAGGAGGCATAGCAGCACTTACCTGCGCTCCAGAGTTGAGCTGTTGGATGCGGTGGGTGATCTCTGAGAGCTTTAGCTTGGGAGATGTACTCATCAGTGGTCTGGAAGAAATGAGCTGGATCAGGGAGAGGGCGGCGAGAGCAACCTTCAGGCAGGGGAGCATCCTGCTGCCGTGTGCTGGGCTGGCCAGGGCCCCTCTGCCTCGCTGCTGGGCACAGCATGGGTTTTATAGAGCGGAGAAGGACCAGCATCTCCATGGGCTGCCAAATATAGGTGTCTTCCTGTGCTGATGGGGTGAGACGGTGGGAAGTGCCCTTGCCCCGAAGAAGGGCATTATGTAATGATGAAAAAGGCTTCTCCCCCTTCCCCAGTGCTATCTGTGTCAGCGACCATGCAGATCTTAATCACCTAATTGATAGATGGAGAGATACCGGGATGAGAAGTTGAGAATTGCTCTTTGATGTTCGAGGACTTACTATTGAGTGTTTGTAATGTGCTGCATGTGGAAAGCCATGAATGTGCATGACTTAAGCATGCACATTGCATGGGCAAAGCAAAGCCGTCAGCAGATGAATGTCTGCAAAGCTTTCCTTGTCTCCACAATGGCAAAGACAAGCAGTTAGGCAGAGGGACCGACCTCGGGATGTGTGCGGCTGGATGGCTGCAGGGCTCCTGCCCTGGATGTCAGTGACTTGTAGGGGATGGCATGACCCCATGGCTGAGTTTGGAGCAGAGCAGCAGGAACCAGACCAGCCCTGTCATCCAGGTGGGTCCGTGTGCGGCGGCTGTGGCTCAGGGCTCACACTCAGGTTAGAACCCAGGGGATGAAGTGACACCAAAACAGAGATTTGCTTTTGCACTTGAATGTGCCCTGCCCTGGGGATTCCACCGTCACGGGATGCGGATAGGAGTGCTCCGGTGCTGCTTTCCGGGGCACCCCAACCACCTCCTGATCTGGAGGACCTCTCCTCCCATGTCGCTCCTCCTCAGGGTCACAACAGGACCACGGTGCTCTATGCCACAGCTCGGAGAAGGAGCAGGCTGCTGCTGGAGAGGAGCAGCAGAACCGTGCACTGCTTGGCCATAGGAGCAGCAGCTCCAGTGAGCTCCGGTCGCCAGTCAGACCCGAAAGAAAAGAAAAACCTCAAAGCTTTTATCAAGATCCTGAACATCTGCAGAGACAGAAAAAAACCCTCTTGCATGTAAAGGAAGAAGCGGCTGAGGGGGTTTTCTGGTGTGTGGGTTTATCTAGGACTTGCTCAGCTCTATAGCACGTATCCCATCCTGTGGGGATGACTCCCGCAGCACCCGGCTCCCCACGGTGCCTTCCAGCCCCACGCAGGGCTGTGCCATTGGGCCATGATATCCCACACTGTCCCCTTGCCATCCCATCCGGTCCCATGTCATCCCATGACATCCCACACTGTCCCCTTGCCATCCCATCCGGTCCCATGTCATCCCACGCTGTCCCCTTGCCATCCCATCCGGTCCCATGTCATCCCATGTCATCCCACGCTGTCCCCTTGCCATCCCATCCGGTCCCATGTCATCCCATGACATCCCACACTGTCCCCTTGCCATCCCATCCGGTCCCATGTCATCCCATGACATCCCACGCTGTCCCCTTGCCATCCCATCCAGTCCCATGTCATCCCATCCCGTCCCCTTGCCATCCCGTCTGGTCCCGTGTCATCCCATGACATCCCATATTGTCCCACATGTTGAACCATAGCAGAAGACATCAGAAAACCAGCAATAAGCACCTCATCCTTGAGCAGACAGTTATCACCATGGCTGAAGTGTGTTCTTAGTGGGAATTCTGTGGGGTTACAGCTGACTTTCTAAACCAGCTTATTTCTTCCCCAAAACACTGCTGCAAATAGAGGTGACACTGCTTGGGGCACCCCATGCTCACACCAACACCCCACATGGCTGCCCTGGCTTGGGCAAACTGAGCCCGGACCTCACCCTATACATCAGAGGCTTGTAAATAGTTGTGAACTCTTAAATTCCTTTAGAAAATGTAGAAATTACAACTTTAACCTTTTTTTAATGGCTATTTCTAATTCTCAGTGAAGTCTCTCCCCAGGGAGAACTGAAGTGCACATTTCTGCACCCAAAGCTATGGCTTTCTCCTCTTTGTTTCCTCCTTTCCCAGCAGTGAGCCAAGGTTGGTTACACACAAAGCAACAGGACAGGCTGGAGCTGCGGCCACCCCAGGATGGCACTGGTGGACATGGATGGAATCAATGGAAAGAGGTACGGCCAACGGCTATAATAGACTGGTTTGGGTTGGAAGGGGCCTCAGATCACCCCCCTGCCATGGGAGAGGTGACTGCCATGATTCAGACCCACAGGGGCTGCAGCTCCCTGTGGCAGTGTCCACTTCCCTTTCCATGGTCTGTGTTTCAGGTGGGCTGAATGTGTGCCTTCCTGAGGATACAGGTGCCAGCTCTGCCTCAGCACCATTGCCGTGGCAGCAGGAGTGGAAGGTTCCCCCCCAGCTGCATTTGTCCACCCCTGGCACCACGTACCCCCCTTCTCCTGGGCGATTCCCAGCTCATGGCTGACATTCCTTCTCCCACAGTTCCCTATCGCACTCAGCATGCCTTGTCCTGCCAATGGGAGGCCACGTTCACCCCTATGGCAGACCCAGCTGCACCGAGCCATAGGTTTTGTAGAGGAGAGAATGGGATCGTGACATTAAGAACCAGTGTCAGAACCCACATGGTCCAGCGGATGCTTTAATTGTGGTGATGCAAATGCCTCCAGGTCTCTCCCATCACTTTTGAGGCCCTCATTTTGGACAACCCTCCTGTTTTCCTCTTTCCAGTACTATTCCAGCTTTGTCTTGCACAAAATCCTCATCAAGAAGCCACAACACAACATTCAGAAGATGGTGAAGTTTCTTAACATGAAAAAGCCCCAAATGTGTGTCACTGTGTAGTGCCTACAGCGATGTGGTATCTCTTGAATCAGTGGCTGACTTTGCAGATGCATGTTTCAGCACCAGGACACGGAGCCAGTGCTGCAGCAACAGCCATGGGGTTTTGTTCTGCATAAACCAGGTTACAAGAAGTAGGAGGAAGGTGATGGAGGAGAACTGGAAATTGCATCCCATTCCCCGAAGGTGTAAAGTCACAGTAAGCAGACAGTAAGTGCTGCTGGGGTAGGGGAGTAAACAAACTGTCATAGTGAAATAGATTGCAAATGATATTTAATGTGACATTTAAATGCTATCAAAGCGAAATGATGAAGCTTTTGGAAGCATCGTCTCTATTTACTGCTTTGGTTTGCGGTGGTTATTTGCAGATAACTGCATTTGTATCTATTTGTCATTTTCAGGGCATGCAAGAGCTGTCGTGCCTCAAAGGTGGCCTGCAGGAGCAGAATGGGACTTCACCACTGGAAGCTGCAGAGGTTGCTCCAGGGAGTACCAAGTTATATGTTCTGTAAGTCACTCTGTTTACTTCAAGCAGGGCAGAAAGAAGGAAAAAGAAGGAACAAATCCATCTTCTCTGAAGCTTTAAGGACCTGGAGTGCTTCGGGCCGTGTTTGTCTTTGCAGCAGGCAGCAAGCAGGCAGCAGTGCTGTGCTGCACAAGTAATACTGAAAGCAACATCAGCAAATTGAAGTGCTGGTTTTCCGCTAACTGTAAATAGACATTTCATTTAAATAGCATCAATTCCACTTAGAAACGAGACTGTTCAGACGGGAGAGCCTTGAAGCTTCTTTGTTCTAGTGAAAGCAGCTGCCAACTTGCTAAGTGCAGATAAACTGAAAATGGGATGTTAGTGAAGGATCAATGCTGTGGTGGCTGTAAGAGGGATGTCACATACTTGAATGGTGCATTGGTGCGTGCTGCAGCCCTCCAAGTGCTGCACATCCCTGGCTCTGAGAGTGTTGGCCACAGCTGAGGCTGCATCAGCCTTGCATCCTTTGGAAGGGATTTACACCCAACCAACCCTTCCCTGGCAACACTTGTCCATGCAGGTGGGTGCTGAAATCCCTGTGCCATCTAACTGTTGGACTCTTGGCTCCTGGGCCTGCTGTCATTGTACCAAGGGTTGATTCTGTGATGACACAGGAAGGTATTTTTAGCTGGTACTTTTGGCTCTTAAACTGTGGTATAACGGAGCTGTCTGCCTGCGGCTATGGCCTCCTTGTGAAGGTGTGTGCCTGCGTTGTACAGAGCTGTGGCTGCCCCATTCCTGGCACTGCTCAAGGCCAGGTTGGACACAGTGGCTTGGAGCAAGCTGCTCTAGTGGAAGGTGTCCCTGCCCGTGGCAGGGGTTGGAACTGAGCGAGCTGTAAGGTCCCTTCCAGCACAAACCAGTCTCTCATGCTATAATGCTTTAATGTGGAGAACAGAGCCACTCCTGTGCCGGGGTTTCTCTGGTGGAAATCTAGCCAAACCACAAGGGCAAGTGCAGACCCAGTTCCTTCACCACTCTGCCACCTGCACGACGAGTTACCGCAGTAAATCTGTGCCTCGTTTGTCTTAAAACACCTCTGCTTGGTTCCGCACTAACAAACACTGCTGAACTTTGTGTAGCAGCATTGCATAAGGGCAGCAACCCCTTCACCCCGATAGTCTGCTCCTCTTGCCCCCTCACCTTCAGTCCTTTACCTGCAGGACAAGGCTGCAGGAGACTGAGCCGGGAGCACAGGCAGCTGCTGCAGCAGCCATCACTGCGCTGAGGCAGGAAGCGTGGTGGTGGAGCAGGGATCCCCCTGACGTGGCACTGGGGGTGGCTGACTCTGCCCATCCGCAGCCCAGCTTCCTGTGGCTCAAACTACTTTCTAGAGGGATTGCCAGCCATGGCTTTAACTTGGGGTGGGGGAAAAGGCACGGAATTCACAAAGGCTGAGGAGCTGCTTCTGAAGCTGCATGATTTTCATGAGCTGGGATGTATGTGTCATGCTAAAACAAGCCTGTAGGGCAGGAAAATCTGAAAATTCAAAGTCATTTTTTTCCTGTTGATTGTATCTGTAAGGAAATTCCCCTTCAGGAAGTAGTGCTCGAGTCACTGAAGATTCTTAGTTAAAACTGCAGATGTAATGCATGGTGTAGCATTTTCCTCTGCCTTCTCCTCCCCATCACTCTGGTCTCATGTTAATTGCTTTATCAGGGGACTGGTGAAAAAGCATAATTGCTAGGAAGTCCCATTCATTTGCTTACCGGAGTGGTTTCCCAGTGACGGGGCCACCCTGGTTCTAGTGACTTGCAGTTTCAGAAAATTCAGGTGGAACTAATCCTTAGTTCACTGCCCAGTTTGTGTCCTTACCCTTTAAGGCACCTTGCCCAAGGTCCACCGAACTCCCTAGCTGCGGAGGCATTGAAAAGCATCAGGTATTGAGATGCAGAATCAGACCTCTGCTGCTGTTGGGTTTTGTCTCTTTTGGTGTAGATGCTCAGACCCTTTAGATGTTGGTGATGGTATCATGACAGTGAGGGGCTCAGCACAGGCTGGTCCCAGGGCTGCCTCTGTCCATGGTGCTTAATGGGTCCAGACTGTTGTGATGCTTAGACCCAGACACAGACTTATTCAAAAGCTTAGAAGTTCAATAGTTTTAGGCTTTAGTTAAAGTTGTTACAAATCCTCAACAACATACAATATGAAGGAACTGTATTTTAGGTGCCTTATCTTATGGAGTCAGGCAGCCAAGTAATTACTTAAATAGCTAATGAACATAGGAGCCCAGGGAGCTGGCACTGCATTTCATGATCTCAGAGCACTGGTCCACGTTCTTCCTTATCCTGTAGAAAGTTTCCACGTACTCAGAACGGACCAGAAGTTCAACAAAATCCTCATCATGAGTTATCACCAGAAGCTGAAAGTTACGCTGTTGGGAGCGGCTTTTTATTATCCTATAAAGAGATATTGTTTAGTGTGTATTTACCTAAATCACATTACTAGCCATTAGTAACTAATCAGTTACTAGTGATTAATTACTTCTAGTCCTTCTAGTTTAAGAGGACTTGTAAAAAGAGAACAAAAGCATTTAACTATTGATAAAAATATTTACCTATTGATCAAACTATTTAACTATTGATAATGAATGACATGGACCACTGAGCACCCTTTTTACCTGCATAAAAATCCTTCAATTATTTAAGAAGCCCTTTTTCCTTTCCAGATAAAGGAGAGGGAATCTAAAACTACTGCTTTGCACCTGTACTTGCAGATGCTAACAGAGGTAACACCAGTGTAAACTGTAATTAACTTCTGCCAACTGCTATTAACATTTAAAAACTACCCATCTTTAATCTTCTCTAGAAGAGCTCACTTACTCGGTGAGGGCATGGGCAAGGGACTCGATGTTTTCTCGATCAAGGTTGGTAGTAGGCTCATCAAGTGCCAATATGCCACAGTTGAGACAGAACGTTTCTGCCAGGGCAAGACGGATAATAAGAGAGGCAAGCACCTAAGGGGAAAAAAATCAACATCAACATCTCGCTCTTCAAAGTGTTTTGCAGAGGAACTACATGGAACATGCTCTTCTGAATGCCATTACAAACCATGAGGAACGTTTCCATAACAATGGGCTGATAGTTCACAAAATGTCAGTAATTAAGTTACTGAAAAACTACATTAAAACTTCAGGTTTGAATTGAAAGATTTGTTCGGCAAAGAGATGTTGGAAAAAAAAATCAGAGCAAATACCCCAAATTGAAGAGATAGTGGAAGTAAGGACTGCAGCCTGAAGTAAAGATGCCACAGCACCACCTTGCTCTGTTCAAGCCCTACCATAATACCTCAGGGACAGTGGAAATTTGTATGGGTGCCACTAGGTTTAGTTACAGAACTCATGATGTACTAAACCTGAAGACAGGAGGCTTTACCACCTTACACGTTAGCTTTGTGTTATCATACCTAACCACACTGCTATGAGACCTCCTGAAATAGTGAAAATTACAGAACGCTCGATGGAAACTGTGCTGTCAAAAATACTTTCCAATTATCACAACTGCTGGCATCACACTTCACGATCAAAGAATTCTCAGAATGTAAGCTAAGAAACCGTGAACGAGTTTCACTCACATTTACATAGGACTCCAACGTAATGTCCTAGAGTACTTTAGGAGAGGACACATTTTTTGCCTAGAGTGCTGTTTTAGAAGATCTGGATTTCCCCTAGAATTTGTATGGAATTTTCAAACCCAAGTAAATACCTACGCTCATGTGGGATTTAACTTGACAGCATTTTTCATATTCGAGCAACAATGCATTATTCACCTTCCGATGAAACATCCTTTCATGACTCTACTGCTGTATGCACTTAAAGGCATTGTGTATAATTTTGTTTCATTCCTTGATTTCGTTTTCTACTACTGCCTGTACCACCTGGTCATAGAAAAGGCCTGGCTCCCAGGAAACAGACTGGGCAGAGAATGGATGGAGAGCAGAAGACCTGGGGATGGTGGTTGACAAGGAGGTTAACACAACCCAACAGTAGAGTATGGTGCAGTATTTGGTGACATGAACTGAAAGGTTACATTTAAACAGCAGGAGACAGCAGCATAACTTGGAGAAAAAAAGGTTTTACCACCCTTAGAAGTAGATGCAGTCGTGAAAAGACCAAGGGCAGCCCTCAGGACATGAAAAATAAAGGAGCAAGTCAACAGACCTAAAGCTATGGGAACCTTAGTGGTAAGTAGCAAGAGACAGACTGGGAGGATTTGAACTTGAGGAGAGAGAAGTTGAACTCTTCACTCCTGCAGGACTTACACTGGTCCTCAACTGAAACAACACATTCTGGCACTCAAAAATAGGGTTCAGAAGTTCAGACTAGCATACTGCATAGTGTTCAGACTCATATATTGCATAGTCAGTCAAATCCAGACATGGGAAGGGAAGCTGTCCAGAACTGGAAGTTACAGCTGCAGCCACTTGTTCTCCAGGGTCATTCAGAACACATTCCTCTCCTGCATTCACTTGCAAGTTTTTACTTCATACTGAAAAGCAAATGCTATTACCTTCTGCCCAGCACTACATCTTCCTCGCATATCCAGCGCTGTACCTCCCTTTACCATTACCACTCTGTAATTGTAATTTCTTCTTTTATCAGAGGCTGAGGCATTCTCATCTGCATCGGAACGAATTTCTATATAATCAATATCTGACGATAGGAAAGAGACAGTTTTTACATTATTAAAAATACCAAAGGTTACCAGGAGCTGAGAGGCCCAATATGCAGCAAATACAGAAGTTCGATTCAGAACTCCCCGCAATAGCTACAGCTCTGAAAGGGTTTTTTAACTCAATTGAAAGAATGAACTTGTGCAGTTCCTGTGCTTCAAAGGAACTTTACCTTTAGGAAACATGGAAAAGGGAAAATCAACCCTATTTATCCTGTAACTTGTATATGTGCAATAAAAAGATTATAGTGGTGAACAACAGACACAGCCTTTAGAATGAACCAACTGGGTTTAGATCCTGGACTTTCCACATGCAGTGCTCAGTACCAAAGGGACACACATGGGCAAAGCTAACACAAGAAGAATTACACAAACCTTGTCCTCTGTAGGTGCTTTGCCAAAGCTCACGAATTATTTTGTTGATTTCTTCCATCTTCATGCTATGAAATGTCATTATTGCTCTAAACCAACAACAAATGCAAATTGTTAAAGGTGTGACCATGGACTGCCAGGGACTGGAGGCGCTTTAAGGAAGGCAGCAGCTCCCTTTCCAGTCCCTAAATACTTGTATTAAAAGCACAATACTAGTTCAATGTTAATGCAGAAGTTACCTAAAGACTAACACACGACTGCATAAATAACTCTCACAAGCAGCTCAGGCTCAAGAAGCAGCAGCATCATGAAGACAAAATGATTTGCAGTCACTTAACAGAGAGCAGCTTTACCTGGATTTCCAAAAGATAATGTATGTGAGGTGTATTTAAGACTGACTCCAGGAAGCCGAACCTGCTGTTAAGGCTTCCAAAACAGTAGTACTTTTATTCCCTGGATGCAGTTTCACAACAATGCAAGTAACTGGGTCTCCGCAGGAAAGGAGAGAAGAGAGTTCTTGTTGAGACTATAACCCAAAGAGACATTCCTCACTATAGCTGTCTTTCTCTTCAGCAGCAAGAGGAACATAGGATGTCACTATTTCCTATTTAATTCTCCTGCTTAATGTATCAACATGACTTTAGTTCAATAACAGATAAACTCCTTACAAAAGCATTCAATAAAGGACAGGATGCCACATTCCTAACTTGGCTTATTAAAGCAAGAAGTACTCTGTAATGAAACAATATGGTGGGAACAAAATATATTTCTCAAATAGACTTTTACGTAGGCTTTTCCCACTTCCTCTCTTACAGGAATTATTTCCACCTCTTCTGGGGAATACTGAAGAATCAACCCTAATAGGATTTGTTGAGTCTGAAGAAAGAAGACTGTTTTCAACTGTTAACTTTATTAAACCCAAGAATGCATTCCTCATCAATATTTATCACAAACCTCTAAATATTAAGTCAATAAAGATGATCAAGTGATAGAACAGAACACCCAAGCAGTCAGTTTTCCCAGCTACAGAGACAGTTTTCAGTCTCTGGCCATTAGAGTTAGCATTTTGTCTCACCGATCTTTCAGACGATTACCAATAAGTGATGCTTATCTATTCTTCTTGAAATTACCAGACTGGTTTCCTGTTTTGCCTTAAACAGGAACAATAGATGATTTGATACCATACAGAAAGATTCTGAATTCGAAAAGGGAAGTTCTTGGAGTGCATCTCCATTTAAACTGAAAGGGAAGAATTATGCAAGCTCTGAACAATTTAAGATCTTTACAAAATACATTATGGCTTAGCTTACATTTCAATTCTACGTTTATCTAATCATTAAAACTGCTTAAAAATGATTTCTCTAGAGCATCTTTTCAACTTGGAAAGGTCTCATCTGTTTTGTTGCTCTTCTTAGCCATCATGGTGCACCTTCAGCCACACACTACTGCTCTTCCATGCTTCTCTTTCCAGATCCTTTTTAACACAGGAGACCAAAATTCCATGCTATATTGAAGACACAGGTGTGCTGGGAATTCACACAGCGCTCAAATGTTTCTTTTTCTCTCTTTTTTGTTCTTAATATTTAATTTATCTGCCACTGAGAACCAGTTTTGTATTTCCTAAAACGCATCCACTGACTCCAAGATCCTTCCCCACCATCCACCAAGTTGCAATAGCTCACTACAATTCCATTGTAACTGAACATTCAGGGGGTTTTAGGAAGCCGTATCTTTTACTTTGGATATGTTTACAACTGATGAGATGCTGGTTTTGATCGCTCAGCCCAAGTCTAGAAACCCATCTTCCAGAGGAAGCACAAACAATCACAAAGTTGACTACACTTTCCATCACATGTAAGACATGCTGTTTTCAATCTTGCCTTCTCTAATATAAGCACAGAACCACCCACAGTGGAAACAGGGGAAAGCCAACTCTATACTGTAATATTCCTTAATGCAAACAGAATTACCTCAGAAGATCATGGGGAACAAAAAAACTACCTGATGTATCTTATTTGTGCTAAGATACAACCAGAAGATGCTAAAATATACTGCTAAAGAAATGGAAGAGTATGAGAGACTATGCAAGAAAGACACGGGTTAATAGTGAAGGATTTAAAACACAGACTCCACCTTGCCTTGACTTGTACTGTGGAGTGTTCTGAGATAACACATGAGACAGACTTTTAAGGAGCATATTCTCCCCATTAGCCATCACACATCCTGTAACACTTGACTTTCCCCAAAACCAAAACCCACCAAAAGCGCAGGCAGAAAGGAAAACCATCAGCAATTCTGGGAGATACACAAAAGTGTCCTAAAAATGCCTCCAAAAAGTTACAAAGGAACAGGGACAGAGGAACAGCCTCCGGTTCCACTGACTCTTCCATGTGCCCTCACATGAAAACTGAAGCTGAATGTGTTTGTTGTCTGGATGCTCTCTAACCACTACTCAAATAGGAGTCCTAACACGTTCTACCATAACTCAAAACAGGTCCTACAGAGAACTGAGAATAAATTCATAGTGATCACTAGACTTATCTATGACTCTATTAAACTCCAGTTGTTATCAACGCATTCGCTGTATGTACATTAGATACATTAACTTACAATTTTCCTACATCCTACCCATCCTGTGCAGTTTGTAGCATTTTTTCATTAATTTGCTGTAAGAGTTGCACTGTGCTATGTTATGTCAATATTTAAATGCCATATTTTATAAAGAGAAATTATTAAATATCTCAAAGCCTTTTATTGATTTCCTGTTTCTAAGTTCAGTCTGAAACTGAAGCTGCTTTTGGATCAAGGTTATCATTAAAGACTAAAACATTTAGGAATCACCCTCAGATGACAATACTTACTTATCAAGAGCCTTGTAATAAAGGTCCAGGTCTTTGTTCACTAGCTCTGTTGTTCTCATGACAATCATCATGTCCCTGTATTTTTCCTCTGCATCTTTGAATTGTGGCTCTCGAAGTTCCTTTTTAAAGCGGACAATTTCCTCCTCAAATCCACGCTGTCGACCAAGGGCAACATGATGGTTTCTTTTCAGAGATTCTATTTTCTCCTCTAGATGTTTCTGTTGACTGTGAAACCATAACTAACACGTAAGTCTTTTGTACTGAGTGTTTCACAATTTATCAGTCAGGGTTCTAATTTGGAGTTGATACAGGTACCTCATTTTATTGTATCTATAAAGTCTGTGACAGTTAAAATTATAGTCCTAATGTCACTGAAATGAAGACATTATTGAAATAAAAGCATTTTTAACCTTGGGAAGAACATATTCAAATCACTATGGTGAGTGGAGAAGCAAGTTATGAAGTTTGGATGCCAAAACGCTGTATGTAGAAACATAAATAATTCATTTCAGTGTGGAAGTAAATTAGGATGCTGAACAAAATGAGATGAATTGAGTAACCCCTAGAAAGCTAAACAGTTCACATGTAAGCACCAGCATTGGGCTAATTCCTTTTCAAAAGTGTTTATTATCAAAGCAATTAATATTAAACTGCTGAAGAAGATACAAGATTTTCTGCTGAGACCCACATAAGCAGACTGTAAAGGACAACTACATATTCTTATCCAGAGACATGAGTTATTTTTACATGTGGGTTTAGCAATGGAATTCATTAAATGGATGGATTAGACTGGAACAGGTATGGACACGTGCTCCTGTGTGTATTTATAGCCAGAAGCACTATGCAATTCACTGACTCATTTATGTTGTCATCATGGGGACATTACACAAATGTGAATCTGAAGGAAGAAGTGGCCTACATGAATGGAGAGAGAAGTGGACCAGGAAGCCCACTAAAAACACAGTGATATCACATTCAGACACCCAGTGAATTCTTATGCAAAACATGCCTTGCTGTTTTAAAGCCACTTACTTTTTCATTTCCGGGACTTTCATTTCTCCCATCTCCCTCACAAGTTGTTTTATGTTGTCTTCAACATCTTTGAGCTCTTCATTCCGTTTCCTCAAAGTAAGGTTATCCTCCAGCCACCTTTCCTGTATCTGCCTCCAAAGCAAGCAAGAAGTTGTGTAATGCTTCACTACATTGATTCTCAATTACACAGTATGAGCTCTGCACAACTCTAAAACGTGCTGCAAGCATAGAATAACTGGTGACAACAAAACTTATCACAGGGAGAACTCGTGCTGGAAATAGGGCATAATGGAAACTAGCAGTATTATTTCATACTTCAATCTGAAATAACAGTATTTATTGTCACAGGTGAACAGATTTATTGTCACAGAGTGATCCCGTGTGTGACAATTACTCAATGTTTCAAACAGCTTAGTAACTTAATCCCTCATATCAGTTCTGTTAAGTTAGACAGTAAGAGGTGGGGTAGAATGGGGAAGATACCTTTCCTATAAAGAATGTAAATGGCATTTGAAATATATACCCAAGAACTTCAAGTACATGACAAAACGTGGAGCAAGCAGCAGCCTGTGGGACCTGCAGTTTGGTACCTCACTTCAAGAGGACCAGTATCCTCCACATCAGGATTTATAAAATGCATCTACTTTATATACAAATCTCAAGACTTTTCCCAACCTAATGCACAGATAAGCAGCTATCCTGACTAACACCTGAGCAAGTAAATCAAGAGAAGACAAACTCTGCACCACTACAGACCTAGGCAGACTTAAACCAAACCCAGAAATTAGTTCAAATTATGCAAAATACATTCACTCTGAACCAACACTGTACCTTTTGAGTGTCAATATCCTGTCGAATCGTTTCCATCTCTTTACTTATCTTTTCCTTCTGTTTCTCACAGTTGGTTAACTGAGAATTGACCTCATTAAGTTCAGACTCCTTTTGCTAAAGAAGTAAACCAGCAGACAGTTTAAACACAGAAGTACTTCTGATGTCAACTTTTCATTGACTGGGTTTTAGGTTACCTTTTTATAGTCATCTCTTCCATTTTGAATATAGTTTTTGATTTCTTTCACGTACTTGTTGATATCTTTAACTTTCTCATTTATGCCATCCATCTGCAGGGAAAAGATTTCAAATGAAATGTAGCCTTTTGTTCAAGAACTGATACCCCCCGTATCAAACATCAGATCCTGGATAACGCTACTGTCAAAATACAATTCCTTATCATAATTCCCTTTAATTTACTTATGAAGCCTTCTGCTTCTGAAAACCAGATGATCCTCACCACCACACAAATGTCTTGCAAAACTAAAGGTAAAGCATTCATCTGAGGTTATACGAGAGCCACTTCCCCTAGGGAAAACATGTTTGTCTCTTAGTAAGGACAGGTTAGAGTCATTCTTCCTATTCCTCTTAGGTCTATTAGGAAGGGCTTTTTAATAGCACCGGTCACTAAATATTGGCAAATGTCCCTCTGACAAGATAGCCAAATGTTAGTTACAATTGAGTTCATCTCCTGACCTAGTTATGCTCCTTTTCTTCCCCAAAAGCTCCACTAATCTAAAGCACTTGCTAAAGTCACTGTTTCCTAAAAGCAAAATCATTACCACAGCTTCCATCCATGCTTGAAAACCAACACTTCCAGTTAAGCCAAGAGCAAACAAACCTTATCTTGTGTTTCTTTATTACTTGCAGTCCTTTTATTCACCAGATCCTCCTTCTCCTCCTGTAGCTTTTCCAAAGTTGCATCCAAGGGAAGTGCCTGTTCTTTTGCTTCCTGAAAAGCAGATGGAGAAAATCCTTTTTATTCTCTCATTCCATTAACGATCAATAATTTTTTCCAAGTGGTTCCTTAGTTCTTTTTGTGTGCATGTATTAAAATGAATGTGAAAACATGTACTAATAAATGCCCAAAGATAGGCAACAGCAGCACATTAAAACTACATCTTATCTTCTAGGACTACAGTGTTAAATATAACAGGATTCTAAGTTTCCCCCAGAACAACAACGCTAAAGGTTAAATGATGATGCACTTCCTACCGCAATGTCTCTGCATAATGCCTGAACCTCAGTGCTTAATTCCACTGTTTGTTCCTCCAGCTGGCGACGACGCTGCATGCTGCTGGAAATCTGAAGTTTCTCTGCTTTGAGGTCGTTAACAGTGCTCTTCAGCTGCTGGATCTGACTCTGTTGGTCTTGCTTCAGCTTCTGGTTTAACTCAATTTTACCAGTAACTGCAGATGAAAACAAACACCAAGCGGAACCATCTGTTATTACAGACATTACCTTCCTCATCAAAACTCGAGTCTAAATTAAGCCAAAGCAATCATTACACTAAAAGGTTAATGGCAGGAAGCTTGGAACACTATTTTCAATGCAAAAATAAAATACCAGTCTTGTATGACCTACCTGTATCCCACAAGTGCTTTTTCTCTTGTTTTTCTTGGCTTACTTGTAGAACAGTTCTACTTAAATCGACCCCTAGCAGCTTAGCCTCCTGCTGAGCAATTTTACGTTCAACATCCCTAATATCAGTCTGAAAGTATGAGGAAAAGCACTATTACTATTGTAGTAGTGTTTAACAGTGTAATTTTTACCCCTGGCACACAACAACATGATTGGGGCGTAAGGCACACAGGACTCAACGTGTTCAAATTCATCCCCACTGATGGAACAGTATCACATCACTATCAGGAAGGTAATGTCAGCCACAGGCTGCTGGGATCTGGAATTCTATTTGTGAGAGGAAAACGGCCAGTATGGATAGACAGGCTTTAGACACCCCATGTCCACCTCAGAACAGTTACATGGGCCACCCATTCCTGTGACAACAGAACCACTGGAGCCTTAGGAGCTGCTGCCACTCGTGAAGTGCTCTCAGCCCTTTGCCTGGCTCCAGGTTCTCTCATGGCTCTTGGTCAAGCCAAGATTTTGCGTTGGTAATACAGGCATGTAGAGTGCCAGAATAATAACAGTGTAGGGTTATCCATCCCCCTTCACCATATGGCATGGAATGAGGAAGATGTGACAAGATTTCAGAAAGTATAGAGTAAAAACTGAGAATGCATTGAGCTCTAACGACTGTGAGGACTGAAATACATTTTGGTGTACTTCCAGTCATGCTCAAGTTCTGGATTATGCCTTCCTTTACTATAGCACAGAACTGAATCAGAACTCAAGGGACTCTGTGGTCCTCAGAAGAAAAACTCATTACATAAAGCCTGAAGTTTTATTAGTACCAGCTGCCTCTCTTTTGCTGCCTTTGGAAGGATTTTTACTTTGATTCAAAAGTCTTAAGACCTCAAAGTTGTGTCATATTACTGAATAACTGCATTTGTGAATATCATTTTATCTATTAAACAAAATTACCAAACATACCTGGTACCTTTCCATTAGGGTTATATCCTGTAAACATGCCTTGGCACCTTCCTCCTCAGACAAAGCTGTCTGCAAGAGCAATTCCTGTTCTTCTATCTCACCCTTCACGCCTGTCAAATCCCTGTTGGCATTCTGTATCTTGTTCCTCAGGTCCGGTATATCCTTTGCTTGGAGTTCAACCACAGTTTGCCTTGAATAAAACACAAATCCATAACATTTCCTTTGTCAAAACAGCAGCGTAAGTTCAAGACATTCAAGATCACAAAGTCTGTGATAGGATTTAATAGTGGAAGACTAAATTGAGCCAATACAATCCCCTTAACCTTGCCCATATTTGATGAAGCTGACGTTATACACCCAGCTAAGGTAACACGTCCCTTGTTTTAGACAAGTGAGGTGAAACAAGCAAAGAAAGTCTCTTGGTTTTTAACTTAACTGCATCAAGTGCTCAAGAGAGGGATGAAATCCCCTGTGCAAGGGTGCCCTCTTGTGAAGGAAAAGATTTCTTGAGGCTCCAGCCTGCAAACTACCCTTCCTCTGTATGCTGTTTGTATGCTGAGACAGAACAGGCCTCTGACCAAAACTCTTTAGGCCAAGCGTTATTTGTTGGTGCTCTGGAGCCTGCCGGTGTTTTCACAGCTTTAAAAATACAGATTAATTCAGCCTGGAAACTGGGCAATTCTGTAGGCACCTTTCCTGCACTTGTTAATGTTACCTACACTTTGTATTACCTTACACGTCCAAAAAACCCTCCACAGAACAACCCAAACATCCAAAACCAAGTAACTACAATAAAAGAATTCAGCCCAATCCATGGATTGTCTGAACTGGAGGCACAGATTCATTCCCACATAATGGCACTGCAGCTGAGTGAACCTCAAGGAAACAGCATTTATGTTTTAATGGTGTTAGGGAAACTCACTATCAAATCCAGAGATGACTTTCTAAACCATGATAGCTCCTATAAAACTGCCAGCAATAAGAACTCCTGTTACAGGAGATATGAATCAAGATATTACTCAAGGGTGTTTAATAGAGGCTCAGCTCCCATTCTGGCTCTATAAACTCCCATTTCAGCTTTCTTAAGAAAGATATTTAAGGTGATGTGGTATAAAAACCATTTCAGTAGTGACAAAACCAGTCTGTCCATTTCAAATTACAATGATAAGTAACAAGGAGGGGAACTGTGCCTCTATAGCGTAAATAATCAATAGAAAATAAGCACAAAACCACTTTTTCTGTCTAGCTCGCACGAGAAGCCCCAACCAACCAGAAATAGCAAGAATGTAAAACAGTATAACACTGAAGTCCAAAAGAGCAGAGAACAAATGCTAGAAAGATACTTAACAACAGAGATTTTCTAATGATTTGACAAGCATCAAAGTCAATCCTCCTCGATGTCTACATTACTTTTGGTAAGAAAACCCAAGGATTTGAAAGAAAACAGCTTGCACCAATGTGTGGTGCTAAGGACTTTACCTCAGTGGTTTCAGACTCATCATTTCATCGCGTTTCTTCTCTTTTCTTTTAAGCTCAGACTCTGTTGACTTCAGTTTGTCTGGAGCAAGACGCAGCTTAGACTGCAGATCACTGATGACATCTTGCAGCTCGGCCTCTGTTTCAAACCCTCTCTGGCAAACCGGACAACACGACTGGTTCTCCTCTGTCAGCTGCGTGATGAACTGGGAATACACAGCAGCAGCTCCCGCAAGCACAGCTGGGTTAAAAAGAAAAGACTTTATGTTGACTAAACAGGGCATAATCAGATCTGATCTGTATTTACCATAAAAGAAGGCAAAATTATAACCCATAAATCACACAGGTAGGGAACTGAAATGGCTCTAAGCAACCTGGTTGGAATTCAGCGCTGCCCTTCAGCAGGCTGTCCTCAATCACCTCAAGTCTTTGTCAACCTGAATTCTTCTATGAGTGTTTTATTAAACCATGCTCATCCCTCTGTAAGCAACAGTGGAAGTGACTTAGGGAAAACCAGTGAGATGCAGTAAAATCCCTCCTCCAGTCAGTTTCTGTGCCTACTGTTCGCCCTGGACAAGCAAAAGACCATCTCAGCATCCGTGGCTTACATTTAGAACAAGCTGTAGGAAAGCAAGGAACTATACACAGATGTACCTCGCTGTTTGGAGCTTTTCTCAATCTCATCCTGAAGCTTGCTCAGATCACTGTCGAAGTCTTGGCTTCCACACACATCGAAGAGTTTTGCCTCATGAAGGGACAACTGCTCTTCTTTGTTTCGCAGCTCATTGCTGACGTAACTTCTATGATACTCTACTGACACCAGTCGTTTGCTGAAACATCAACCAAGGCACAAATGCTTTTGCTACAAAACCCCACAGATTTCAAACTGCTTAAGCCAAAACAAAGACACAGGAAGTTAATCTGAAATTGATACTACAGAGCTGTTCCCAGTTTTTAGTGCCTTTTCAGGGAACCCATAGCATCAATGTTGTATTGTTCAAAGTACAGCATAAAGTGCTTCATTTTAATTTTCTTTTAGTTTACTGCTGTTTACTGATGAGAAGCTCATTTCTGACAACAGAGCTACGCAAAACTTTACAGAATCACACAACATCAACTTTTTTGCCCCCTACAATTACTGCTTATGAGATACTACCGTTCCTCTTAAGCAAAGAATGCTAGCGTCCTTCTACTCACACTCCACACTTCTGAATCATGCAGTATTCTTGCACTTAAAATCCTGGGGGTTTTGTTTTGTGGAAGTATAATGTGCATCATTACACAGTGTGGTGATCTTACCTATTCTAACAAACGGTTCTATATAATCAAATGATATTAGAACAATGTAATCACACATGAACTTGTCATACAGTCACAAAATACTGTGACTTACAAGAAGGCCAGAAGATCAGCAGTCTCCACTATTTGCCTTCAGCGCTGCCTCCGACATGCTACAGATGCTGTGAGTTATTAACTACTGCAAACTGTAGCAGCCCTATATTGCACAAATTCTGCAGGATGCTTTCTTTGATTTTTGCAGATAGCAAAATAAGCAATAATAAAGTAACAAGTATTTTAAGCATATTAAACTTCCCAAAATTTAAATTCATATAAATACTTATGGACCATAATCAAGTAAACTAATACCTACTTAAGGCTGGCGAGATTATCCCTCGTCTGATTAATCTTCCTATTTTTACTATGAAGCCAGTCTTCAAGTTGGTTTTTATTTGGGAAGTATCCCAGCAGTGATGTCAGCTCATCAGAATGTCTTGCTTTTACTTTTCTGATCTGCTCTTCTTTGTCTGCCTGGGGAAATGAAGCATTTTGAGTAAGTTTTTCACATCTTAAAGCTCATGTCACTCAATGTGTTCATGCAGTTAACGGCTTCTCTGCAGTCAGACAGAAACTTTACGTGTAATTGTTCATAAACACCTGAAAACCACAGAAATCTTGAGGCACTGCATTCATTTGATGCCCCTATCTCATGAGATCATGATAGAAAAATTACTTTGTCTTTCTTCAGCATCTCCATCTGGGTAACAGTTGTGGTATGCAGATTCAATTGCTCCATCTCTTGATCCAGCTTCCTCAGAGCTTTGTCCAGGTTTATTTTCTCATTCTGCAGTGTCTGTACTTCCAGTTCCAGTTTTTCTATACTGCTGCTCCTCTCAGTCTTCTCCAGCTCCTTTTCCTAAACAAAAGCCCAGAAGACTCAGACAGGCAATAAAGTCCTAACTAAAGGTAACACAAGACAGCTCTCAAGCTGCCTGGCAGCAATGTCATTTGCTGTTACATGAATGACACAAGATTTGTAAAGAACAGATCAAAAAGGAAAAAGGCTGTGATATTGGCATATTTTTCTGGCCCAGTAACTTAAGACTGACTAATGATATTCCCCAGCTGTGGCTGTTACCATACTTATACCACGCAGCATCGCTCTATCCTATGCATGCACTCTAGAAAAACACAGTAGTGAACAGTCCCTGTCCCAGATGGCACAACATCTAAACAGACCAAGCTTAAAGGGGATTAAAAGGGCAAGAAAGCAGCAGATGGAGTAAACATCAAGAGGTTTTTATGTTTGTTGTAGTGATAAAGCCAGAAGGGTTTACTTCAGACTTCTATAAACGTTTCAGAAAGATGAACTCACTGTCCTGGCAATCTCCTGCTCCAGCTCCAGAATTCTGTCTGAAAACCCCTCCAACTGCTGCAATTCGTACTTCACATTCTTCAGCTCAACTTGTTTCTTATCTTTAATGCCTGACTTCAGGTCAATGGTTTTTTCTAATCCAGTTTTCTTGTCTCTTATGTCATCTATCTCCTTCTGTTTCATCGCTTCTTTTCGTGTAAATTCTCTCTGAAAGAAGTTGGCAATAATATATTCATTTTTCTTCATAGGGAAACAGCATTTAAACACACTTCTTCACACAAGCTTGTGAATATTCCCCACTGTAATACAAGACATGGAAACAGCCAGACAACTAGAACTTGTTAGAGAACGTCCGCCGAACTGTCTCGAGAGGAAGATGCAGATGCATCACACTGGAGTGTTCCGTGAGAACAACTCCATTCTGAAGATGGCTTCAACAAAAAGTTGCTTATTTTTAAACCAGTTGCCCACTGTAATTCATCCTCAGGCTTTTTGGCTCATCAGTGATCCACCTGCCTGAGAGGGTTGCTAAGAAAACCCATCCAAAGAACTGCCATCAGGTCACTTGCTGACCACACTTAGTTCCAAAACTCGTCTCCAAGGAAAGATTCAGACAATCCCTAACAAAGAATTCTAGAAGGAAAACCAACTTCATTTCCCTCCCAATGTTCTTCCTCCCAGCACCATGAAGACACATATGGACCAATGTCACACTACTGACCGATACTAACTCCACTACTAAACCAACAAAATTCTTACCAACAAATGCTGCGCAGCTTCTTCATCTCTTCTCTGTCTCTCCTTCAACAACATTTGAAAATTGGTTATGTGCCACTCATTAAGAGGAGTCTGCTCAAAACCATCTAATTCCAGCTGTGCTGCCAAGGACTGAATTAATGAATCCCTCATGGAGATGTGTTCTTGGTGACGATCTGCTTCCAGCTGAAGACGACCTTCACAAGACAACGTGACATAAATACTCAAATACCAAGGCAGAAGTATTCAGTGTATAAGAAGATACACTGAGGATTTAAAATCAGTTGTGACTAATGTTAGGTTTTTGAAATTCGAGTATGTTTTAAACAACACAAAAAGGTTAGAGATGAAGTCTAAAATACCTTGTTCAATAAGGAGCTCTGATTTCTCACTGTTAAACCTCTGGCATTCTTTAGTGGTTCGATCTAATTCCCTCTTACAGTCTAATAATCTCTTCTCCTTCTCCTTCACTGTTCTCTGGTGGCTCTGGTACCTATCCCTTAGTTGTTGATCTGTTCCTTGAAACACCTGTACAACAAACACAAAAAGCTAACCTGATTCTGTATTAATTACATTTATAAGCTAATTATTGATGGTTTAGAAAATGTATTGTTTTTTTCCATAACACAATTCAAGAACTAAGAAATAAACACCTCCCATCCAGAATTTCCATATGAAGGCATACACTGGGAAAACCTGAATGTGCTAGAAGTAAAACTGGGATGATCTGAAGGTCCTTTCCAACCCTATTCTATGATTCTATGATTTTCCTTAGGCTGATAAACCAAATTCATACAAATTCTTCCCACCAAAGGATTTCTTCCCATTCACCCAAGTGGTTCAAAAGCCCTGGCACAATCCCAGCAGAAGACTGACCATTGTTTCTTATTTTAGAAGGAAAAAATCTCCAGGGAAATGAGCAATATTCACGTCAGGAGACATCCCATACTGGTCAATCTGGCTATCATCACCATATTGTGAGAGAGAAATATGGCATTACACACCACAGGGCATTGTTACCAATGCTCACCACTTGGATGAAAACCTGTTAGTATTTACCTTCCTGACAAGCCAAATGACGGAGGAGGGAAGTTACCAAAAAGCCATTTGATCTAAATGACGCAGACACTAATACAGCTTTACTGAGCTGTATTTGCAGTATCTGAGAATATCAAGTGAGTTACATGGGCTGTGGAAACACTCTTCACCAACATCTGATGCAGAACAGAACATATATTTAGAGTAAAGCATTCCTGCCCATGGCAGGGGGGTTGGAACTAGATCATCTTAAGGTCCTTTCCAACCCAAACCATTCCATGATTCTACTTAGTTCACTGGGTAGCAAAAGGCAGCCAGTACAGCAGGAGGGATGACAGCATGGAATTTAACAGGCAACCTTCTCCATCTTCTGTTGCAGATCCTGGTTATCTTTCTCCATCTGCCGCTTCCTGCTCTCCAGGGCCCTTACATCGTTGTCTATCCTCATGACCTTGGTGAGATTCTGTTCGACTGCTGCCAGAGAACTCTGCAAAGGGAAGAATGCTGCAAGTAAAACATCTCGCAGCTGGTGAATGCCACAGTCAACTGTTCTACACTGCAGTCTATATGAGAAACTTTATAAAGTATTTTTAAGAGTAGGGGGTTTAAGTTTCAGTTTAGTTTTCATTGTAGCTATAGGTTATCATGGGTTTGGTTACCAGCTAAATCTGAGAAAGAGAGATTTTAAATAAAGCTATAAACCCCAACACTGCTACAGGAGTTTCCTAAAGGATGTTCTTAAACCTCCACTGACTGTAAACAGACTAGACCAGCATCTGACAGTGTTATTGAAGTATGCCTGATTCTACCTCACAGCAAAGGATAACACAATACAAAAGACTAAGATTTCAATCAACAAATTCACCCATCTTTCCCATTTTTCTGTGTTCTTTAGTACTTATGTGCTGCTTTGGATCAAGGCCATAATCACTGTGCAAATTACCTTGAGAGGATCGAGCTCACTCTCAATTGATTTTACATTCTCCTTAGAAGCAGCCAGCTGAGCCTCTCTGTTGCTCAGATGATCCTGGATTTCCTGGGCTTTTTCTTTATTCTGTTTCAGGTATTTCAGCTCTGTCTGACACTCCTTCACCTTCGAGCCTTGTTTCTGCCGGATCTGACGGAGAGTTTCGAGTGCTTTAATATACCTGTAAACCAGACAAAATCTCAGATCCTATGGGCCATATAGTAACAGTGTACAAAACAACACCTTAGGCATCTCCATCAACAGCTACATTATTAGGGAAGACTATTTCTTACTTAGGTGTTATTTAGTTACAGTAAAGAGAAGAACCTTGTTGCTGAGAAGATCTCATCAAATTTCTGCTTCAGGGCCTTCCCTTCACTCAACGGCCAGTTGGATTCTTCTTGGTGGCAGAAAATGACGTTGTTGATCACCGATTTGGAAACACCAAGGGCGCTGATCATCTCTCGATCAATTTCAGCACACTTGGAGCTCAGGCTCACCTTCTCCCCGTACCTACGTAAATGCCCAAAGTAGTTACCAGCAAGTTCTTGTAGAAGCAGTGAAATGCATTTCAAACAGTGTAATCTCATTGCAATGTACTGATTAAAAAAATTAACGTTTTTAAGCATGTAATCAGCATTTTCAGCCCATGCATTTCACACTGTCAGTCTGTACCCAAGACTATCATTACACACTTTATAGCTATGCAGCACCACCAGAGGGAATAAAAAAGATCCTGAATGTAGCGAACACACTTGTCAAGTAGTGGAGAGCAGAGTTTAATGTGGGCCCACACTGATCTGAAACTGAAAATGGGGCTGAAGGAAGCAATGCCTTCGTATTGTACACAATGCTACTTGCAAGCTGCATCATTATTAATTGAATTTTCAAAGATATGCAAGTGAGCAGGTAAGTATTTCCTAAAGTCGTGGCTCTCAAATGGAGGAATCTCTTCATCAACTAATAAAGGGATGTAAGTACATCTAAGAGCACTGGTGGCTACTTCAGTGAATACATTGGTAAGTTTTCTCTTTTCTTACACATACAAACACACAATCCCCAAACTGATCTCCACGCCAAAGTAAGGAAACAAACGTTGACAACTTACTTTGTTCTAGTAATGATAGATTCAAGTGTTTTGAATTCTGTTTTCTTGCCTTTCTGGGAACAGACCATGGATCGCTGGACAGCTACGAGCTCTCCATTTACATCTCGAAACTGCAATCGAATCTGAGCTCGAACGTCCGTTTCATTGGCAACCTTCAGTAGAAACAAAATACTGAGTAAGGGGAATTCTTCTCAATGTCCACATGAAAATGGACATTCCAGCTGTGGAGAATGTTCTCATCTCCTCCAGCTCCCTGTTTTTCCTGAAGTGACACAGCTAACATCCGCTTAAAACTTGAGCATCCCTGTTTCCATCACAAACCCGAGTGCAGTGAAGTATTTAACATAGGAATATACACACATTCAATCTAATCACTATGACTCTTACCTTTGGATCGTGAACAAATGAGCTTCCTTTGGTGCCAGGAGGAAAATCTCCAGTGGATATGTATTTAAGACATTCAATGATAGTCTGTGAAAACACAAATAAGTATATAGTTATAATGGCAATTCAGAGTGAACAAAATGGACTGCAGGCAGAACCACCCAGATATTTACAAATGAGTTAAATAATGTCACGGCTTCAGCAGCAGTCATCTTTCTCCTTTAAGCAGTAGCTGGTGCAGCACTGTGTTTTTGGTTCTTGCCCTGGGAACAGTGCTGATAACACAGCGTTTATAGTTACGGCTTAGAATGTTTAGGCTGGCCAAGGACTTTCTGCGCCTCATGCTCTGTCAGGGAGCAGAGGAAGCCGGGAGGAAGCCGGGAGGAAGCAGAGATAGGGCACCTGACCCAAACTGACCAAAGAGGTATTCCATACCACAGCACGTCATGTCATGTCCAGGATGTAGGGATGGAGAGCAGGGGAGGGGTGCACGGCATGTTTGGGACTTGGTATCAGGTGATGGGGGGGCACTGTGTGGCCTGCTAGGTATCGGGTGAAGATCTGTTGTATTCTCTTTCCTTGTATTTCTGTTGTATTATTATTGGTGGTAGCAGCAGTGATTTATGTTATACTTTAGTAACTAAACTGTTCTTATCTCAACCTGTGG
>JASSUY010029093.1:0-41565 GCA_032466535.1 Forpus xanthops
TCTCTTGTATTATTACTGGTGGTGGTGGTGGTGATTTATGTTATACCTTAGTCAGTAAACTGTTCTTATCTCAACCTATGGGAGTTGCATTCTTTGGATTCTCCTTCCCATTTCCCCGGGACTGGGGAAGAAAGAGGGGGGGTTGCACAGAACTGTTTGAGGGGGGCCTCAAACTACGACACTTGTGTATCCTCAGGAGTACAAACCTCTGCCTTTGTTAAAAATAGCATTAGAGAGATTCCTGGATGAAAAGAAAGTTCCTAGATGATTTTTGTTTTTAAAGAGGCAATGACTCTGGAGAATGTTTACCACACATTCAGTGTTCCAGGCTTTGTGACGACTGAGACATTTCTGAGAAAACATTCATAGCAAGCCCAGGAGAGCAAGTGAATCCCCTGGCAGGGCAGCCGAGAGAACAGCGTATGCTGAAGGATGACAGACAGGAGGGGATTTTGGGGAGAGGATGAAATTCCATAAGCTGAGCTCTGCCACTAACCCTTTTGCTAACAGCTGATTCCAACTTCTCAGACCAACCAAGAAAGAGAGAAAGAAAAGATGAAAAGAGGAAATATAGGAAAAGGAAATGAAAAGAGCTTTATTAGTAAGGTTCTTCTCCTGCCTGACCCAATTATCAGATTTTGCATTTAAGTTTAAGACAGTAGATCAAACAACAAGAGCCACTTTGTACTTTTGCCAGGAGACCATATGATATCTCTCAGTGACTCTCCTGCATGCCAGAAATAAGAAACTGTGCCTCCAAGTTAGTTTGTCTTACATATGGTGCAATGTGCAAAAAATAGCAAAATTCATAAATGACTGCACTCACGGATGATGTCCAGGATTTATGGCACTTTATCAGCTGGGGTAGGGGGAAAAGGAGGAAAAGGAAAATCTAATTATAAGTTTCCACAAATAAGCTAAAAAGGAATGAGAACTGAAAGAAAGTCCAAAGGTTGGTGTCATGCTAAGTTAGCAAAAGCAATCCATTACTTATTTTGAATGAGCAGCTTACAGTGTTCAGATCCAAATCTGCTCTGGATATTTGGGTGTTTTTGCATGGATGAGCAATCTGTTACAGAAATTTATCTGAAAACATCCAAAATTAACTATAGCAGCTATAGTACCTTACACACGCTGAGGTTTGAATCTCCTTGAAACCCTTTCTCTAGGTTGCAGTATTTCATGTTCTGGGTATTTCAAGGCCTGAGTAGGATTTGTGCTCTGAATGAGACAGGATATGCCTTGAAAAGTGGTTGTCCTTCCCTTCCTTTTTTCAGCAGTACTTTTGGTAACGTTGATAAGCACTGAAACCCTTTCCACTCTGCACCACGAGGGAAGTGCTCTTTGCTCTGCCATGATGTCTGGCAGTTCATAAAATAACATATGTTGCTTTCACTTGTGCAAACAAAAGCAAAGAACTGCAAGTTAACAGTGCTTAAGTATATCCCTTTAAACAAAACCAGAGGCAAATATTTCTGAGAGATTTTATGATAGGCTCTTCTGAAGATGAGATTACTCACTTACCTCCCGCAAGAGATGCACTTGATTTTAAAGCCTGTACTTATTTTTCACCAGCTGATTGTGACACTTTGGCACATTTGTTTCCAAGATATTTTTAGTTTTGATGCATTTCATTAACACCTGTGTTTCTGAGAACAGTTCCAGCTTTGTTTTCAGGAGACAACTGTAATCTTGTGTTTATTATCCGCTTTGGGCTGGAAGCCACTTCTAATGGACTTTATTATTACCCACCACATTCCTCAGTAGGAAACATCTAGTCTGAACTTGGCTGTCGTGGTTCTAAACTTGTTCCACAGTTAGCCTTTTTGGAAACAGAGGCTAGCACTTTCTGTCCTCCTGCTTTGCCTACCAAGTCTCACTGAAGTTAAAATGTATTGTTTCTTAGCTCTGTCAGCATTAACCAACAAAGATAACAAAGCCTTCTTGCTTTTATAATTTCCCTTTACACAGATGTGCACACAAATATTTATGGACAACCATCTTGCTTTAACTAGATTGCATGTAGCCACTCGTATTCCAGATGTTTTTGCATTCTATTTTCTCCTCCTCTTGGTGAACAGAAAAGACTCTGCATGTGTTTGTGTTGGTAGAAGAAGAATGAAAGAGGTCTATAAATTCATAAATACAGTGAAGAAGGTGAAGGAAAAAATAGTTCACTCTTTCTCACTGCACATGAGCAAAAAGTTATCAGGTAGTTTTTTTTGTAGTGACGTAAGGCAGTACATTTTCATATGGCTTTTGATTAAATCATGGAACTTCTGCCACAGGATGCTGTAAAGGCCAAAATAGAAATTCATTCAAAGGAGTTTAAACATCTTCACAAAGTACATGTTTGATGGACCAGTAGAAGAAAAGGTCTGTTACTGTCTACTAAGCACAATGGTTTATGTGCAATTTTCATCCCAAGAAATCCCTATGCTGAAGATTGCTGGAAGCTGTGAAGGATCATGAGTGCTAAGTCCTACATATCTTCCATAACCATATATTACTGACATTGATGTAAGTAATATGACTACAGTAATATATGACTACATTGATGGAGACAACATGACCCTCTGGTGTCATCCCACATACTTAATTTTACAACTTCAGACAGTAAGAAGGGGCAAGACAGAAATGATGTACGGGATGAGACAACCTCTCATGCACCAGTGAAGCTATAAAGAGCAGTCCCACTCTTCAGCTTAGAGTAGGAGGTTGCCCAAGGAGGGAAAACCTTTATTTTCCTTTTCAGTAGTCAAAAAGACTGCCTCTGCACATTGGGTTCTGCATGAACAATTTTAGTTTTGCCCTTGCTGGAGCAAAGATGATCGTCACATCACAGCTGGGAAACTTTCTCTTTAGCTCACATCAGCTAAACTAATGGGGAAAAATTTTGTCTCCCAGTGACTGATCTTGAAGGAGTCTTCTGGAGGGGTATTCACACCTTGGCAGATGGGCTGGCATCAGCTTTGATGGAAAATGGCATGTGGACCCTGGTGGCTGAGATGATGTTCCCCCTTTCTCACTACTGCTTTCCTGAGCTGGAAGCAGATGTCTGAGGGAAGGTGTATGCATGCATGTGTAAGAGTACCACAGATAACTCCCCTGAAACCAAGCGCAGCTCTACAGCTGAGGTCTGGGAGCTGCTGTTTATAGATTAAGGTGTCCTGGAATTATATGGAAAGCTGCTCCTCTCCATTCACCCTGTGGATACCATTACGCGGGACTGTTACTTTGCTGTCAGGCTGACTGATAACTAACAATGTGTGATTCTTTGCAAGTCAATATAGATTATAGCCTTTGCTCTAAATCCAATACCAACCCGCTCTGTTTTCTTTCCACCTCATCCATAGTGGCATCAACACTGACGTGGGTCTGGGAAGGAAATAATTTTTCTTGGAAAGATTTTGGCTAGTCCGTGACAGCTTCTTGTGTTGCAGAGTTTTGTATTTCTTGGTTAAAAGCATGCTCATCATTTGCCTTCTTTTTTTTTTTCCTCCTTTTTTTTCATAAGCCACGTTTGAATAAGGAAACACAAATATATAAAAAACAGCTGGTGAAATGTAATTAAAGAACAGACGGGGCCCTCTGCCAGGTCTTCTGAGACAAATGAGAGCTTGCTCATTACTTCAGCCTTCTTCTGTACCACGCCCAAGCACTAGGATGCCTCGCTACTGAAAGCAATCTCTGCTTGCCTACTGGGAATAGACAAAAGCAGATACACAGCGTGCATTAGCAGCAGTCCTGTCGTATGATTGGCTTCAGTTTGATCAAAGGAGAAGTAAATTACATTTTCATTTATACTAAACAACAAGGCTGTTTTCTTCCAAAGCAAATGTTGAGGAATCTATTGCATAAAGGAAGCCATACAGTGCCCTCTCTACATTGGTATTTCACAGTGACTTCAGAGCTGCAGAAAGCAAAGCATGAAATCTCCCATGATATGTGGAGAAGTAAGGAAAGCTAGCATCTTTCTATACCATAAACCCAGTTTTCAGGTGGTTAACCATAGAAATACTCCTTCACTTGAAGGTAGTTCTTTCTCTGAATCTCGTATCTCTAGAAAGTCTTTGTGTGAGAGTAAATAGTTGTGTTGGACTACTAGGAATCAATTTGGATATCCCCACTAGGTATCTAGTGCCCTCTGAGATGCCTTAAGGAGTCCAGGACATCCACCTGGTGACAGCAGACATCCTATGTGACCCATGGGACACCCTCACCATAGTTTAGCCATGCTAAGCAGCAGATGGAGGTCATCTGGAAAAACCTATGGAACCTCAAGTAGCACCAATGCCTATGTGTGGGCAACAGAATCAAGACCCCGGTGGCATTAGGAAATATTTATTTAGGGACACCCATCACCAAGAGTAATTCATGACCCTGTTAGTTCTTACAAGAAGAACTCAGGCTTCAGCATTTACTCAATTAGGCAGCATGTAGTCACTGACAGCTACATATGACTACCTGTTGATCAGAACTGAAACTTTTGCCTACAGTTCAGGGATCAAATAAATGAAGGTTAGTCTTAAGAAGGATCAGAATACAACTTGCAAAATCATTGAAAAGAAATCTGAAAGAACTAGCATATGCCTGAACTGCGCATTGTGGATGTAAGAGCAGACTGCAGGAGCTGTAAGGAAACGGTAGGCTCATCTAAACCATGACAGTGGCAGAGAACTTACATGAAACTTCTCTAAATATGTCTCAAGTTATCTGCAAAACAACTTTTTGCAAGAATCCCCAATCCTCTCTTGGGCAAAGCAAAACAACTGAGAGGGAAAGCCAGTGTTACAATGTTTTGTGATTGCTTTGAGTTTATAGCAGCACAACACAAAGTTTTATGTTCTGTATAATACACACGTATATATTTATCTATTGACAGATGCTGTGCATTTCTCTGGTCCACCCCAAAAGTCTTGGCTCCTACAGTCAATGCACTAAACTTGAAAAGGCCAAGGAAATTCAAAAAACAAGGTGATTTCTGGAAACAATAACCCCTCTGAAGAAACAGGGCTGAAATTCAAAATGAAGCAATCTGGAATTTTATTTCTGTTTAATGTTGTCTTCCAAGCTTACCTCTAATATTCCAGAGGGAACAGTTTTTCTCATGACTGATGGAAACTTAAGTCTCCTCATAGGAAGGGTTTCCCTTCCAGAAATTTAAAAAAAATTAAAAAGTATCAGACAGCAGAACACTGTGCCAAAGGACAGATTTTTCCAAAGATTTGTATGGAATAATCACTTTGTTTTACATGGCAGAAAAAACCTCCACCGAAAGGAAAACACAAAGATATGGAAAATGCACAAACTGGACTTACAGGTTTAAGAGCCAGCTGACGTTGCATCTGCAGAGTTGGAAACCTAGAATTATTCATACGCTAATAACTGAAGGCTCAAATATAGGCAGTGAAATGTGAATACTTCAGAAACCTTAGGATTAAATGTAAGCAAAAGGTTAAAGAGTACGGTGTGTGTGTCATTAGAAAGATGCAAAGGTGAATTTTACTGGGAAATGTCAATGGCTCATGAGATCACACAGAGGCAATGTCCTTCTTCCAACACTATTTTCAAAATATAAGCCATAGGTAGTTTTGCCTTTTACTTAAAAATCTTTGCAATTAAACATAAAGAGATAGGTCCTTAGCAATGACAAGTCAAGTTTCCATCCTAGCAGCTGGAACATGGCACAGTGTCATTCTGCCTCATTCAGCAAAGGTATGAAATCAGTTCAACTACTTCCAAGCCACCAGGAAATCCAGATTTTATGTGCAGAGCTCTGCCTCCAAGACTGGCAGGAATACTATGAGTTACAGATTTATCTCTCCTAGGAAAAGCATGAAAGTTTTCCTTTTACACCAAGGCTAAATTTTGCTCTTAGGCACCTTGTCATAGCCTTACCATGTATGCACACAGAGAAATGGGAACCTTTTCCCCTAAGGCTGAGACTCTTGCACTAAAAGATACACTGGTAAACTTTGGTCTGTCTCTCTGCAGTCTTCCCAGGAAAAGATCGCCTACAGCTGAAAGCTGGCAACTGTGTACAAGCGAAAAATACCTTCCCAGCCCCTATTCTGCATTCACTGGTGTGTGACTGTGTTAATATTGATTCATTCAGAGCTGCATATAGAACTTTCTCTTATGGAGTGAATTCGCAGTAGATCTTTAAGTGTTCTGCAAACAAGGCAAGTATCATTATCTCTACACATGGGAAATAGAGTTATAGGAAGGGGGATCTTGTCTGCCCAAAGTTATCCACCAGTTGATTAAAACCAGACTATCTGTGAATATGTGTTATTCAACAGTAGCAGAACTTGATCCTTTAGAATGTGTTTTCAGGAACGGACTTATGAAGGCACGAGAAGAAAATAATTATGGGTTCGCTCCTGTGAAGGTGTTGAGCTCTCTGACTCCAGCCCTCAGCACTGCTGAAGAACAGACCTGACTTTAAGAAAGTGAGTTGTCCCTTTGACTTCTGTGACACATAATAATGTGCTGAAAGTTAAACATGTGCTTATACACGTGCTTTTGCAGGACTGAGCCCTTTATTAGTCACCAGTGCACTGCTACTCATTCTACAGATTGAGAAAAACCCTGTTCAAATCACGGCAAGCTCACCGATGGATGCATGGACTGGAGGGATTCTTACAACTGCTGAGTGAATAATCAAATCCCAACTGACAGGGTGTTAAGCTGCACACATCAGAGTTCAGTTCAGAGACCAGCCCAGTGTACAAAGTAATTTCAAAGCGTGATTGCTACCTGCCTTGTCAGATGCAGCGAGACCTGAAACCACAAGGAAGAGCAAGAATTAAGAAGGTATTAAGAAAACCCTCTGTCCAAGGACTTGGAACTCACGTTTGTTTGTGCCAGAGACACAGGGCTTAAATTAGGTTTCTTCCGGCACAGATGTGCTAAGAGGGGGAGAAGGACACAGGAAATTCAGCCTTTCCAGCGTATTTATTTAGACCAGACATCATTTGCCCTCTGGACATGATCTGGAGAGTTAGGTGAGGATAAAGAGCAATGCTGGCAGAATTAATGTTCACAGATGTGTGGCTGCACAGCGCAGAGCCTCCAGGACCCAGCACTCGTGGTCATCCCCACTTCTCAGTTAGGGCAGGGAGGTGCCCTCCATCACCATGACCACGTGCTCTGCAAAACCCCAGCCAGCTTGATGCAGTCCTTTCCCAAGCATGGCCTGAGTCACAGAGGATACCAAACTGGAATTGTATGGGGTATGCTGAACATTGACCCAACACCCAAAGTAAAATGCCCCCCTCCTGCTGCTTGCTGTCTCTCCTTCCCCCAGCCTGGAGGAGGGCTCTGAGAGGGAGTGAGTCCTGCAGCACAGCCCCAGGCCAGCACATCTGGGCCTGGGAAGCACACTGTTGACAGCACCAGCCAGGACTCCTGGATGGATGGGATTATGCTCTAATCAAGCACAGACAACGCTTTTGCACATTAATAGCGCTCCAGCAGCAAGTGCTGACACCATTATTAGTGTGCATAATTCTCCCCAGTGTGATTGTTGCCTTTCATTTAGTTTTATTTTCTCTCGTGACTGACTGACTGACTGACTGACTGCTTAAATGCTCTTAATGAGGCACACATGTGATGCAGCCTGGGTGGGGAGGATTCAAGATTCAGTTTGGTTACTTATCCCAATGTTGTGGAGTGGCACAACATTTAAACAGGGGCTAGCTAATGTCTTAAATTTCATATATTCCATAGCACAAGGCTAAGATTCATGCACAGAATAAACCTACTCTGATTTGCAAGTAAAGAAGTGTGTATTTGTATGCCACAGATTAGTCTTTTCTACCAAGAGCATGTGTGTCAAAACAATATTGGCTACCAACTGGAAGTGAGTGCTGAGCCTCAGATTTTAGGTAGAAAAGGCCTGGTTTACTGTCCAGCTTACTGCAAGGCAGCCACAATGCATTCATAGAAAGGAGAAGGAAAAAAAGCAGGAAGAGAAGAAAAAGCCTAAAGAGAGGAAAAAATTACAGGCATAGCTTTGTACCAACAGAGTTTATTTGCTCTGCCACCCTGTAAGTACAAGCAAGCTCTGTGCAGAAGTTTGCACAGAAAGACTCCTATGGGGCACCTCATCCAGAGGGTGAGGTTGGAAAACCCGTGTAGGCTTATCACAGCCTGACCAGGGTGATGGGAAATCAGGACTGGCTGGAATACTTTGATGGCCATATCATAGATGCACAGACTTCTTTCTCCTACTGCCCCTAGCACTGTCCCCAGCATGCAGAGGAGGGACTCGCAAACAGTAGCAAATGATGTGTACGAAGTCCCCAGACCTTGCGCCTCATTGCTTTTTGCTCTGTTTTTCCCCAGGGAAATAGGAAGTGGGATCAGCACTCCTGGGTGGGAAAAATGCCATTCTCCTGGTGGGAGAACAGAAATGTTAAAAGTTGTCAGAAATCAAAAAAAAAAAAAAAAAAGAATCCACAGTTCCCCCCTGCAAGCCCCTCAGAATACTGTCACAGGTAAGATGCACTGAAGGCAGTGAAAAAAAATGGATTGAGGTGGTTATAGATGATGGGCGATTTCTTAGTGCTGGGAATAACCTGCAATAAGCTGCAAGCTACTTGCCGCTGTTCTGGATGGTCAAGTGTGCTTAGGAGTGATGCAATTATTCTTACAGAATTACCATTTTCTGAAGCACACTGCCAACAGCAGGTAAAACAGGCTCAATGGCAGAGGTTCCACAGCATGTGCCTTGATGCCCCACTACAGCAGAGTGACCCTGGACACTGCTGCTGGCCTTCATCAGGCTTTGAGCTTGAGTCAGTGCCAGACTAACAAGTTTTGTTTAGTCCAGGCTGGCAGTCCCGCAGGTTCCCTGCTCAGTGAGGGCCAGGCCAGACACAGTTAGGTCTTTGTTAGATGAACTGCTGCCTAAAGATGGAATTAAATCCCATTTAGTCTGCTCTGTGGCCACAGCCTGTGTTCCTACTGTTTCAGAGGGCAGCCACGTACAGGACAGGGAGGGCTGGCACGCTGCATGGCAGCTCCTGTGATCTTCTGGCCAGCTGAGCTGCACCCAAGATTGTGCTGCTGGGGGCTCCCAAAGGAAAGAGCAAAGGACAGTAAATCCCCCCCCCCCAAAAAAAAACAAAACAGCAACACTGAAACCAACCCTCATCTCAAACTTCTGTTAAACCTTGGGAATATGGCAGCTACAGAGAGGGGAGGGGGAGAAAGCTGGAGGTTGAAGTTGCTGTGGTTTAGTTATGGATTTTGAGGTTATCCTCCCTGAAAACGAGCACATCGAGCACCTCTGCTGTCACCAATCCCTCTGCCATCACATTATGCCAGTCTACAGAATGGGATGCTGTTCAGATGACACCCCTGTGCCACAGTCCTTCCCTGTGCTTCATTAGTGAGTTGTAAATGCTGTGCTTTGTCAGGCCAGCCCGGATGGAAGGTGCTGATTTGATGCTGGAGGAATGTGCTGTGTATAAAGATCAATATAAATGTTTATTTCTGGATGTGGGAGCTCAGGTTAAGAGCTGTCTCCTTCCAGAAAAACACTAAGCCCTGACTTCTAGCCTGGTGGATGCATCACTGGTTGATGACCAAGGGGCGGGGGATTGCCTTTGGAAACTCCCACATCAGAAGAGGGAATCCCCACTTCCTTTCAAGTGAATCTAAAAAACATTTGGGGACCCAGTTCAGCTGTGAACATGTTGCTTCAGCAGCAAGCTGAAAGGTTCTGCTTCGTGCTCCCATCGAAACAAATCAAAACCAAATCAAAGCAAGGAGTGCTTGCACTCCAGCACATGCTGCAACCACTGCTCCCGTCTGCTTATAAACCTGCAACTTTTTTTGCTAGAATTTTGCTCTGGATTTAATCTTCCCACTACACTTTGGATTTTTGCTTTCCAGCTTGTTAGGGTCTTGCTTATCTCAAATCTACATCAAAGCCTGTGGAAGAGTCTCTGGCACAAGCCCTAGCTGAAGGCATTCTTTCTGTGTCGCTTCTTGCTGCCTTTAACACTGGCAGTGGCTGCCACTAGTAAATGTTACTTGACACTGAATTTTTTGTGCTAGGTAATGGAAGAAACCATAACTACAACCTTTAGGAGATTTTTCTACTGTGGGTTTCCTAGACATGAGTAGGTGGCTCTCTAGTTAAGCATTTCATTTCAAAAACTAGTGTGGAGCTTCAGTGAGATCCACGTCCGGTACCTGCTCAAACCATGAGCTCTGTCAGGCTCGTAAAGAACTACCAATTAAAGACAATGTCAGGGAATAACTGACATATGAATAATATCTGATTCCCAAACAGACTCTTGGGAGCTCAGCAGCTCCTGAGCAGCACAATGAGATGCTGGATGGGAGATCCACCTTCAGATTTTGGAAGGGACATGTATCCTTCAGGGACCACTATGGGAGCTTTCTAGTGCTGAATCAAGCCAAGATTTCAGTCTGGCATGCAATCTTTAGGAAAAGCAATAGAGAAGATGGAAAACCAGCCACCTTGCAGAAGGTTTAGGGCTTGTTCACGTAATATAATAATATTAATGATAACATGTGTCTTTACATCAGGATGACCATTCAGTTTTTGTTCTCCAAACCTAGATCAGCCTGTGAAGTTCCTGCTCTAGTGCTTGGATGTGGAAAGCAAAGTTTTTTGGACAACAAATGACTGCCTCACAAGGAACACAGTGTGCAGTACATGTGCAGGCACTCGAACAAAAATGCAAATACAACTCTACAGTCTCCAGCAATTCCGGTCTGAAATAATTGCCAGAAAATAACTCCATTTAGTAAAAACAAAAAAGACACTGCAGCTCAAGACATTCATTGTTTGCAAAATCACTTGCTTTTTGCATAACTGGGAAGAACATCCACATGACCTTCATGCAGACAGACCCCAATCCTCTGCCCCTGCTCAGGGTAGCCTGTACATAAACCTATTTCAGCCTGGAAGGATCTGAGGGCCATCCTCAGTCACTTGGAGAGCAATACAGCTCCAGGCCAATTAATGTGGACCTATGGCTGCCCTGGCCAGAGCTGACTTCAGCCAGCTGAGAACAGGGAAAATTCAGCGTGGGGTTGTGCAGCAGGAAGTCTGAGCAGGGCATGGCAACCCAGCAGTGTGAGAGCTTTGTTCCCCATAGAGCTTGGGAGTAACCTTTAGTTCAGGATAAGTGTGAAAACAGCAGTCAATTCCTTTAGGGTTGAAATAAGAGGATCCCAAAGCCAACAGAGGAGGAACTATGGGAGACGGAGTGATAGCAGGGTGCTGCAAAGAAAAAACCCACAGCAGCTTTCAACATGGCTTGGGCTGAGAGGGGCTTGGAGCCACCTTCAAAGAAACCATTGTCTGTTTGATTCTTGCCACGTTCAAGGCAACAAGGCTTTGCACAGTGTTTGTAAACAAACAGGATTACAGCAAACAAATATTGGGCTCCAACATCAGCATCTACTCCTACCAGAAACCCCCTCAAGGCGCCTGGCTGAAATTCTTCCCACACAGTTCAGAAAGAAGGGAAGAAAATCTTTGCACCACCAGTGTCAGCTCCGTTGTGCTCAGCAGGAATGATTCTCGTCAGGTGAACAACCACAAGGACCAAGGTCCTTCTCAATAGTGAAGCCACAGAGCTGCCTATATATCATTACCCCTCTTACCCGCCACCAAAACCTACTGCAGAGTCTTATCCTAGTCTGTCAAGCTGCATTAAAACACTGAGCTAAGATGTCTCAGAAGGGAGTCTGTTTCCCGACCAAGAAACTCAGTGTCTCCAGTCCACACATGCCACTGTCCCTACACACTTCTCTACTCATGGCAAGACTGGTCAAATAGGCAGGCTTGCTTATAAATCATGATGTCCAGCAGGTGTTAGAGATAGAAATCCTTCACTGAAAGCCTCCTCCTGCCATCATTTAATTCAGGAAGCAGTCAGTCTGAGTATTTCACCTCTCTCTAACTGTTAGGATATAGTGTAAGGACAGAGGTATTGGCTAAGGGAGAGAGATTCATCTTGGAAAGGCACAGCAAAACCCTCCAGCTTGACCTGGAAAGAAAGTGGAACTTGAGACAAAATCTTCTTCTGATGTATCTGGGTAAAAGCTGAATAAACTCTGCTAATTTCCTATAACAAAAAGATGCATCCAAAAGCATTGTCATAATTTTCAAAAGTATTAAGAAAACTTTATCTGCTCACATTAAGCATTAAAGGATTTTTTTAATTTTTATTTTTATAAATAGAAAATTAAAATCATCTGGAATCTAAAGTAGCTCTTTAACACAGATTGTTTTGGGTATGAAATCCATCAGCTTTACAAAATTCATCCTGTACTACTCACTGAGATGGACTGATCAAAGAAGTCCAGATGACTCAGACTTCTTCCTCTCCTTCAAAAGAAATAGCTGGCCGCAAAGTATCTTCTGTTTTCTATGAACAAATGGTTGGTCATCCTCCCTGGTAGCCAGTAGGCTATTAATATATATACTGCAGTCACCCTGCTAATGAGCTTGCACTAATGGAAATGCATTTTGGGTCTGGTTTATGAGATCATATCACAAAGCACAAGGGTATAGGGAAAGCACCAAAAAATTGTAGATAACTGCCAGTATCTTTGTAAACCTTTGCCACTGGCTTGTGTTAAACGTGTCTCAGACTTTGTATAAGAACGTCAATGTAATCAAGAATGTGAACTTTAAAGTGCACAAGCTATTTCAGACCAATTTCTTCTCGTGGATACTTTCAGTGGACATCAGGGCAAGGTAGTTTTCTTCATTTTCAAAGCATGGTGTAATTAATTCCTTTGTTACACCTCTGATAATTCCTCTGCAAACAAGATATGGCATGAGAGGAGAGGGGCTAAAGCTATTACAAGATAAGAGACTGAATAAAACAACTGGGCAGTTTCCAGGTCAGCGCTGCTCATACCTACATTACTGGAGAAAACATGGTAATTTTGGACTGTACTTTGTAGCAAATAGCTTGACTCCTCAACTAGCTACCACAATCACCTCAACACGCACATAAAAATAAATTCAAGTTTGCGCTATATCTCTTCCTATTTCAATGTAAAAGTTGAAAGAACAGCCACCAGCAAACTATGGAAGCAAGTTAAAAAAAATCTGGGTGAAAATACAGTTTCCAGAGCAGTGTGGTTAATTGCTGTAGACCACCACACTCAATTATATAGATATGGCTAATTGACTAGACATTTTTATAGTCTGCTGATTAATTGATGGCAAATCCATTCCCTTTTTTCTAGGGTTTCCTTAAACTACCCTCTTGAAAATAAGAATGCGTGTTTATAAGAATGCAGATAATATTACTTACTGTTATGTTGTACATATAGTTCATTGCTAGAAAAGCTGTCATCTTCTAAATAGTTCTGAACTTCCTTTGATCTAAAAAAATCCTACAATTCTTGCCATGCAATGGAAGTTTTGTTCTGTAACACTTAAAAAACAGCAAGTGCAGAGAAGTTCTTTTCTAACTATGTGAGTGAGCCTATTGCAGTAAGCTATGGAAATAAGTTCTACTAAAACTAAGTAAAGTAAGATTTACAAGTTGATCATACTGTTTGCACAGTTGTGGATGAGGTGTTCTGGCCAGGGTTTAAGATGGAAGCGCCAAAACCTTTCACACAGGCTGTTTGCATGGCAGGTCCAGCCCTCCTGATGTGGAGAGTGCTGGGGAGCTCATGGGCAATCCCAGTCTGTGACAATTCGAGCCCAGTTCTAGAGGCTCAAGAATTGTGTTTGCTTCAGATAAGGATTTTGGCAAACATGGATGACAAGATGCTGACAGCTCACTTATCTACCAGTGATGCTCCTGTTGATGTCAGCTGATTTATGAAAGCGGGGGGAAAATGTATCCAAACAAGATGCTCTCTAGGACTGCTGGCACTGAACAGGATGTATTTCTAATGTCACTTTTTTTGTTTGTAAAAAAACTGCCCGAATTGTAACCAACATCAATTCTGCAGTTTAGAAGGGCACCAGTCCAAAAGATAATAGCCTGTAATGAGGGGATAAAAGTCAGAAAGCCAAACAGTGGACAGAGATAGGTTTCCTGGAAGCACACTTACAGAAACTGGAGAGTTTTTGCTGCCCAGCTACACACTTCTCAGGGTTTAGCACTCCAACTCTATCTCCTCAGAATAGTGGAAGTGAGTCAATTATGAAGTGATTGAGATAATTAAGTACTTTCCTAGAACTAAGAGGAACTCTCAGCTTGTGGAATCCCATACATTTCGCCTGCAGAAGAGGTAGATGAGATAAGAGACAAAGAAGGTGGACCCATCTTCAAGGGTTTTGCATCCTTGCCAAAATTTCCTTTTTTTAAAAGCCAAGGGAATGCACTGGTAAGAATCCTTATGATCATCCTTTTCAAATCCTGTTTTCCCACATTTCATAGTTTTCTCAGATGAAAGAACAATTACATGTGTAACTTATCAAGGAGCACCATAAGCTTGGTCTAGATTTAGTAAAGACTCCTGTGACCCCGTGGGGTAGGGCTTTCTCTCCAAAAGGGCAAGATGGTAGCCCAAGGGTAACAGAGCATGGAAACTAAATGGTCAGCAATCCTAATCTACTGGTTTCAGATTCCTCAGTCATGCTGTTGTACAGCAATTTGCCTGGGTGCAAAGCTTAGGGTGGGATATGTCTCACCTAATTTTAGCTTTGTCTTGTCTAAGCCAGTCTGAACTATGCTCCCTTTATAGTCACTGGAGGTTAGAAAGGCACTGCCAGAGGGTGATTCAACCTACTTATCTTAGAGACTTATCTTATGATGGGAAGAAACCCTATATGGAGATGCACCTCTCCCCCCATTAATTAAAGAAGAGAGAAAAGGCTGACTTGAGCTGGATAGGTGAGATGAGCCCCATCCATACACCTTGATATTTTACAAGTCTCCCAGAGCAGCTGTCAACTTTTCCTGTGCATTTTTTTGAGCTTGCAGTCTTCTGGCATGCAGATCCATAGCACAACTTCCAGACATGCAGGACCGACATAAATCTGAAATAGTTATTATCTATTGTACATGCAAAGCCTAATCTGAAATAGTTATTATCTATTGTACATGCAAAGCCTTTTTCGGCAGCTGTACATACTGATCTAACAGCATTAGTGTAATGACTAGAAGACATTTTTTTTCTGACCTTCCTTTTCTAAGGCTTAACTTCATTATGGTGATTATGGCTACTAGTAAAACAATAATGCAATCTCTCAAACAGTAGACAATGTAATAAATTCCCCTAAAAGTTCCAAAGCAGTTGCACAAGGCTTTAGATATGAACCCTCCATTAGAGTCAATACAAATTGCATGACTAGTGTTCCACACACTTTGAAAATGTGTCCTAATTATTTTTCCTGTCTGCAAAAGCAGTTACTGCACCTAAGTTTAATATTAAAAAGAACGACATGTCTATGGGGGCTGAAGTGTATCCTAGGTTATGCACACAATGCCAAAATGGCAATGAGATAGATATCTAATTCAGGGAATATATACATATGTCCCATTTTAGACCTTTTGGAGCAGTGAGACAGCTGGTAGTGAAATCACTGGTACACATGCAAGTGAGTCAGCGAGGAGAAAGGGTAATGGGAGACTCCCACAAGTGGGAAACTCAGTGAATCTAGACATAACTATGCCAAACCAATTTACAATTGCACATAGCTAAGCCATGATTTGCACTTTGATGATGAGTGAAAAAGAAGGGAAAGAGCTGCCTGTAAGACATGACTCATCCATTTCTTTTGCTTAAAAAAAAAATAGGGGGAAAGAAAAAAACCCACCCTTGTGAAAGAGTGCTGCTGCATGACATCACTCATGGTAGGAATATACATGGAAATGTTTCTTGTAAGTCCTAGGGCCACAGCTCTGCTGTTAGTTGCACCCAAAGGAGCATGGCCAGCTGGGGAGTGAAACAGGCAGATGCTGAACTCTAAGTACATCCTATTTATGGGACATAGATGGACGTGGAAATAACTGAGGGCCTAATTTGTTGTGGTAACATACCTGAGAAGAAATGAAACCTTTTTTTGTTTTTTGATATATGTGGAAAGTATGTCCTAAAGTGTTCAGGAAACCCTCCCCAGATTTGTTTTGGACGATGTTTTTTTCCCTAAATAATCTGAAAGCCTTGGAAAAGTGATTGAAAATGGGAAAGCACATTTCTCTCCTGAAAGTGCAAGCAGTGTTTCAGAGAGTAACTGCAAAGCCAGAAGAGATGTCCTGCACTGAAACAGAGGAACTAACAATTTCATCTTGAAATACCCTAAGTGGCTGCACTTACTTAAACAAGCATTTATGGACAGACTCATAAATACAGCTGAAATACCAAAAAAATCCTTGGGACAGTTTCCTAAATGCTTTTGTAATCTCAGGTTTTAGGTGCCAGGAAGTTCAGCTGGGCCATTTCATGCTGCAGCTACTCCTTACTACGAGGCTTTCTGAACTGGGGTTTTTACTAGATCCTGTCTCTGGACATGGGCATGTGTGCTATGGCCAGTTACATGCCAGGCAGCAACTCTGGCAACCTAGGAAATGTCTTTTTGGCAGGAGTTGCTGCAGTGGGGCATTCCATGGGGCATCCAATCCCTTGCGTGGTGGTAGCCTGTTCCCCCACCCCAGGGCTGCCTGTGCCCTTTTCCTGGTGCCACACACCAGAGGGCAGGAGGTGACCACACACAGCCCAGGGCCAGGGCGTCTGCCCTCCTTGTCCCCTTGTCTGGTTTAGCATGGATTTGTAAGAGAGGCAGCCTGCAGCTCCCTGCACTTCTACCTCCCGCATCCTTGATCCAGCTTGTAAAAACCAGACTCACAGCTGATGAATGCTACAGGAGTGACTCAGGTCAATGGGTCTGTCCTCCGCTACAGCAGCAACCACAGGGACTCCAGGGAATTAATTCCTTTTCTGGCTTTTTCCCCAAAACCTTCTGATCCTGAGTGAAAGCTGCCAGCCAGCCACTCCTATGCCCCGGGCTGAACAAGGTACACCACACTAGGCAAGAGATGCCACACTACACTTACGCAGCATACCCGAGCCCATATGAACAATGCCAGCAGTGTGACCTTATGGTCACTCTCCATACCCTAGGCCGTACCCTAGATGTGATTTGCAGCAACAGTTGGACAGAGCTTGGTGAAAGTAGATCAAACAGGGGTTCTGGTTTACCTACAGTTATTTTCCATCTCCCAGCCCCACGGTGGTGGCCTTTTTCTTCTGCAGGGTTTTATGCTGTCAGACTGCATAGTAATGGGATCTTTTTAGCAGGGGTAATTTCAACTGGAAACTAAAATGAATTTTATGACAGGTCCACATCCTTGTGTATAGTCTATTCTTCTCTAAATGTGTTCTCCTTTGCCAAAGAGCGGTGTACTGTATTCAAGAAAGTAAAATGAAACCCCTTACAGTATGGTTGGGATTTCTATTTCCAGGCACAAAACCAAGGCAAGCTTGCACTTGACATTTGATACTCTGACACTCTAGGTACTATAGGGATGTGTGTATAATCAGAGCAGACCTGCTGGATAATTACTGTGAACTAAAAGGGAGGAGGTTATGGAGTGGTGGTGAAAGGAAGAGAGTGAGGTCAAGAAATGACCATGGGCCTGAGACCCAGCACCATGGTGTAACAGGAGCACATGGCTGGGGAGATGTAGAGCTATCCTTGCTGGGGAATCAGCTGCAAGACTTAAAGATCCCCTTATGCCACAGGATATACATCAGAGCAAGAGACAGAACAAAGGTGTTGCTTTGAAGCACCCTCCATATGCTAAATTCTTACCATAATCTCAAGGAGAACGCATGTGACATAGCTGAAATCAGAGTAAGGGGGTAGGTTATTTCTATATCATAGAGTCACCTTCTCCCCCACACCCACTTGGAGTTTAATTATGATGACCAGTAAAGAATTATTGCTAAGAACAAAGACCAAATCTGCTTCAGAAAATATAGGTAAGTCAGAGGTGTAAGATAGTTGATCTAGGGCTAGTTCTTTTGGTCAATGCTTTTTTGTTTTAATTAAAGATGGAGCCTCTGGGTTCAGCATTTTTGTGGCTGTGTGAATTTAGCGCTTGTGAAGAGTGACTCACTGATAGCTGTGGAGACTAAGAGCCTCAGTTAATCCATAATAGAGAAAGGAAACAGTTCTCCCATTCTCCATTGTGCACAATGCATCTCCTTTTCAAGGACCAGTTTCAGAGGTAAGAGGAGACACTGCAGAACATGCAGGTGGCCCGGTCTCTGCTGGACTGTCAGCAAACAGACCCATAATTAGGATATGAAGCTGCCCACTCATTCCACAGAGGAGCTCCCTGGTCTAGAGGAGAGTTTGTGGCACATGGTTGTTCCTAAAACATTTGCTGGATTGGGCTTGAATGTCTTACACCATTCACACCAGAGCCGCGGTGGCTTCTCCTCCGTGCCCAATGTGGGCTCACTATTTATTTGGGAATGGCTGCTGGACAGATGAGTAGCAATCATCTTCTCTCTGTTGCTGAAAAGCCTCTGGTAGAGTGAGCCGGATTAGAGTTCAGGGATGTTTTGTTTGGTTATATCGCTACGTTCACAAGTAACTGTGCAAGGCCTTGCGTGCTTTGCAGTGGCAGCTAATTCCATCAGTCCCTCAGGGAATAACATCTTTATTTTTAAGCACACTGCAGGCTTACAGTGAAGTTGGGTCTGCTGTTGGGCTTCCCCGGATGCAAACCCACTGTTATTATCATGTACCTCCTGTTTCTGCACATCGTCAGAGCTTTCCCTTTGCTCATTTCATGTAAAGATGCAGGCTCCCAGAGGCAGGATCTGTACCTTTGAAGTGACTCTCAAAGGACATTACAAATCTCTCTGGAAATCTGCCACAAACTGTAGTTTATTTTTAAAGGTTGTACTTTTTTGTCTTTAAGAGCAACAGCTTGTCTGCAGTCCTGGAAACACCATTAGGGGTCTGTGTGACTCAATTTATGACTCAGGAAACTGCTTATTCTGTCTTTCAAAGCACCACATTTTTAGATCCAGACTTCAGTCAAATTGAAGTCAGATCAAGCTGATTTTTTCCCCCTTCTCTGAGTAATTTAATTAGTCTACACATCTGGAAAAAAAAAAAAGAATAAAATAAAATAAATCCTTACATTGTACAATAAATACCCACTGGGTTACTTACTGAACACTGAGATAACATGCTTATTTATCCCATGTCTCACTTCTAAACAGCAGTTCCTCTTCACACTGATTGTCTGGTACTTGTAAGCATTTTAGAGATTCATGTACCCACAGATATGATGTGCTTTGTCCTGACATTGTACTCAGAAGTACTGCCTTGACAATGGCAGCACCTCCTGAAGTGAAGCGACCACACAACCTCAGTGTTTCTAGCTGTGTAAGTCCTTCCCTAGACCAGACTACACAATACAGTGAACTCGCTTTGGTACAAGAAACATGCCATTGCATAGCCTCCAGTTCGTAAAGCATCTCGAGAAATGTGGTTTTGTTTTAGCAGGTTGCTCTCCCTCCCTTCCACCCACGTTGCCCTTCAACACAGCTGAACTAGCCGAACTAGTTGAACACAACTTTGTAGCTTTCACCTTTCTGTTTCTATCTAAGACACTTTCCACAAAGTTCTTGAAAGAGAATACTCTTCTCAAGATGAAGATGTCCAAAGTTAAAATCCTGTTTCTACAGCCTGCTCAAGCTTGGGCTTTGCACTGAGTTTCTCAGCAGCTACTAGGATGACCTCTTTTGTGAGTACAAGAGCAGAACGGTTTCTCATGCTCTGTGCCCTCCTTGGTCCACTTCCATGTTCTTGCAAAAAGAAATGAAAAATAAAGACAGAAAAACAAAAGCCCATTTGTTCACCTAATGATTTAGTAGGATTCCAGAAAACCCCTATCAATTCTAGGCTTTCCTCCACGTTCCTCTGCAAGGGGCTGCAGCCTCTGTGCCAGGGCTGGGGAGATGGGCAGGCACCAAGAACCACAGCCGGGTGGTTTCTGTGATGGTCAGTGCTGCACAAGGTGGGGCAGGCAGGGGCAGTTACACACAGCACAAAGCTGTAGACAGGCAGCAGTGAATTTACCCAAACTGCAGACACATGTGCATACACTCTGTGAAAGGTGGACCTCATTCTTCTCTCACAGTGGGGGATCTCAGCAACAAAGCTCGCTCTGCAGGGTGCATGTTCCCCTGTATGGTGATTTTGCCAAGACCTATGTGAAGTCTTTACATAGGTCCCTTGACTCTCTATGTAAGCCTCTCAGAGGGGACCCATAGAGCCGTACCTCCCATGGCAGCCTTTCAGTCATGCAAGCTCAAGACTGTATGATCTGTTTGCAGCCATGCATCTATGCAGTCCCCTTCCTTCCAACCCCATGGTTGTTGGGCTTTGTCACCAGCACCTGGAAAAACAGACCTGAGAGTTTAATTTAGTTAGCTGTAGGAGATTGTAGCTGCTTTCCTTGCTATGTGATAGGAATATGTAAATATAATGTATGCATACAAATTCTAACATAGCACATCTGAAATTAAATTAACTGCTGCTTGTTGAAAAGCTTACATTACTTATGAGTGGCAAAGCCATTGACTGAGGTCATCACCATCCAATACCGATAACACCTTTATACCACACTGAAGGCTTTCCGCACAGAACAATTTGCGGGAAGCCTACTTTAAAACTACTGTTTTTAGAACGACCTCTAAGCAAGATTTTCCCCTCCCCCTTTCAGTTCAGACAGCTTCTCTGCCTTTTTTTTTTTAACCAGAAATCTGCCAAGTGCAGATATGAAGGAAGACAAACCCTTTCCTTTCCCCTCCCCCTGGCTAAAATATCTCAGAAACCTGCACAAGTGACCTGGAGTAACTTTTTTCTGTTACTAAAGCAGAGTTCTCAGTTTAGGGAAGGGATTAGGTGATGTGCTTGGGAGGACGGAGGACAGGGTGATGCTGTGCTTGAAATAGCGAGGAGTGAGAAACCTCTGCTGTAGGAAGGCAATTAAAACCAGGAGTCAATGCACACTGTAGGTCTGAAGTTATTGCCCTTTGCTTGACTAAAGGAAAAGAAATTGCTGGAAGGAGAGGAAATAAGACTGTGGTAGGGAAAGCCCTGGCTTCTCTCCATATTACTTTCTTACAGTGGTGCTGGAGAGGGTAGCAGAGGGGTTTGGCTTTTGCTGGCTCTCCAATAATCAGTCCCAGCCCTCAGTAGCCAGGAGCAGCCCAGGACCTGTCATCACACCCAAGTAATGCACCTGTGTTACGAAAAGCAGTCACACTTTCCATCACCACGGGGTGCTGACGCAAGTTCTGCCAGCTCCTCTGGCTGCTTCCCCCTGTTCCAACAACATTGCCTCTGTCTGGAATAGGCATTATGGGATGAAACTGAGGGGAAAGAAATTGAGCTGAATAGGAGGAAAATTTGCTACCATATAGCCTATTTAGACTGCAAACTTGTCTCCCAAGGGAAGTGGTAGGAAGCACCATAGCTTGAGTCATTTAAAACTACACAGCACAAAACGATCAAGAAGGCAGAGCAGGAAACTATCCCACTTTGGCAGCAGGGGAGCTTGGATCACTGCAGATGATGCTAGTGCTGAGTTTCCAAGTGGCTATGAAAACATGACGAGGCCAAGAGGAAAACATCCACTCTGGCCCTTTATAAACAGAGCAGCTGAAGTCTCTTGATAATTCCCAATGATTAATTTTTTTTCTGGCTAACCTTGCATATGCAGACTGCTGCCTACACCTCAGCTGCTCATTGGAAAACCAAACAAAAACACAAGTGTGAAGTACTGAGCTGTACACTTAGTTCCTGGCAGGGCACGAGTCATCCAGCCATTGAGTCAGGGTTTGCAAAAGGTATTTTCCAGGTCTTGTGCATGAGCCTGCAGCCCTGGCCTCTGGAGGACAGACCCTGTATCACCACCTGCTCTAGGGTCCTGGTAATGCTTTGTGGTACTGAAAATACGGGAGAAGGTTTGGGATCCAGTTAAAAGTTTAATTCAAGGCCAAGTTTTTACTTTGTTGGAAATAAGTATTTTAAAATGTATATAAAATACATGGGATTTTGTTACAGTTTGGATTAACCTGAAATGGAATTAAAAAAAAAGAACTGGACCTGACCACTTATGCTATTTTCTCAGAGATCCTTCCTCAGCCAACTTGGCTTTAACTTTGCTTTGCAAGAACTTCCTGTATGACTTTGCACAAGACGGTTATTCCCTCTGTCTCACTTCCCCTTCATAGAAATGGGAGGTGACAGGTCCACACTTGCCACTCTCTGTCTATCCATCTTGCTTGGGCTTAGCAGCACCACGAGGTAGGACCTGCCTTACAGTCCTTTTAAACACTTCCAAGTTGCTTAGGGTCCAGTCTCTTAAGCTCATTGGTACGCATCTACAAGGCAGCCAGGGGAAAAGCAGTAAAATTCCTTGTGCACATACAAGAGGATCCTTGGCTGTTTCTCAACTGGCTCCAGCATTCATCTCCACCATGTCTCTTCTAGACCTCCTTGCCCACAGACCCAGCTGCCATGAGCCAGCAGTGCTTTGCCACAGCCTTTGCAATCCCTACCCCTCCTGCACTTCACCCTTTCCCAAGCATCCCCTTTGAGACCCAGTGCAGACTCACTCCATCTAACCCAGTACTTGCTCTTGATGAAGTAATAACATAATTAGTGTATACTCTAAATAGTGAGTAAGCACATGCTGTTAAATCAAATGAACAGGCTCTAGTGATTAAGGCATGATAATTAACAGTTTGAACAGGCCAGGCTTAGAGGGCAAGATGAAATTTCACTGTCATAGAACATCAAACAGACAAGTACATAAAAAGAGCCACTGGTCCAAAAAAAAATTATAAATCTCATGATGGTAACAGAGAGGCAGATGCATGGCTCTTAGAGGGAAAGCTGGTCGTGTGTGCATTGAATAACAGGCAATTATCGGTGGTTTTACTGTTTGCCCTAAAGAATGTAGAAGAGCGTCAAAAGGAAACCCGATCTGCAGGAGGCAAAATTATACGCATCCTTAACCCTGTGCCAGTTTGACTGGACCAGAGACCAATCGATTTCCACTGTCTAATTTGCAGTTACCTAGTACAGACCCATTTGACTGATCAGAAACTGATGAAACATACACTGAAACTGAGGTACCAGTGAAGAAGTATCTGCACATCCTTGCTTGCAAAACTGTTGTCCCCAGCAGGACTTGCTGGCATGGCAGCATGCCCTGGCCTGGGCAGGAGGAAGCATAGGAGCATTTTTCAGTCAGACTTTTCGCCTCTTCTGGTGAGTCCCACACTGACACAGTGTTGCTACCTGACAGTCTGAGCAAAAATCCCATCCTTGGGCCTCAAGCCGTGAGATGTGAAGTTATTTGCCATATTTGGCAACTGTGCTCTCTATCCTAGAGGAAGGCCAAGGTATGAAAAGACATGATTATTCGTGTTTAAACATTGGCCCGTGAACTAAATGTAAAGTGTGCTTACCATGAAGTGTTACAACAAATAAAATATTTAGAGAAACATATTTCTCAGCCAAGTGATTTTGTTGCTCTCTGTGGTATCTACTGAGCTAACTTCAGAAGTTGAGATTAATATTTATATTCAAGATATAAGCACAAATGGAAATCAATCCATCTTTTCCCATGTTTTCTACAGAACATGGTGGTGTTCTGCTGACCCTATCTCTGACCAGAGTTATCATTCCTTTTAAAGTTACCAGGTGTTCAGTGACGGGAATTACAGACTGAAATAGCATCTCTACTAAAAAATCCAAGGAGAACACACACTGGGATTCATTTGCTTCTAACCTCAGGCAAACCATTTTCATTGGGATGTTTTAGTATTGTTTCGTTGAAGCTTTCCCTCCTTCTCTATGGTGCCATCAGCAGATTAGATTTATTATTACTTTTTTAAACATAGTTCAAGTGGTTTAAATTGGGTGTATCCTTTCACTGAAGAACGCACTGATTTTCAAGGGATTACAAGTGGTCAAAACCAAACAAGTTTCACAAACCATCTGAAATATGTTGAAACAGAACATCTGGGCACTCTCAACGCTAGCTTAAAAAACAATTTCTATCTTGAAGTTTTACTTTCCCCTTCCATTTTTTTCCCCTTCTCTGTAGAGTGTGATATCTTGAAAGAGTTCCTCATTACTTCTTTCTCTCATTTGTCTTTTTTTTTTGCTTTCCCTTTTACTATTCTGGCACTCTGCTAAATTTCCTTTATTTTGATGGCAACAGATTCATTAAAAGAAACACACATCTCTGTCTCTGGAACTACAGCTTTCTAAACTTCAGTGTAAAGTCTGAGGCAAAAAGGAGAAAATGAAAAGCTGGCAACTCCAACCAGTGAATTCAATGTGTGTGTATGAGGAAGGAATTAAGTGGAAGAAAAATAGTTATTTAGAATTCCACGGAAAATTATAACACCCCTTTAGGCTTATGACTTGTCATTTCTCTTTTAAAAAGAACACTTCATTAAAGACATATAATGAAAAAAAAAAAAGAATAGATACATTCAGAATATTTTTAGCATTATGTTTTCACAGAAAACAGTTACATGTTTATTTGAAGCTTGAGAGTCTTTAGGATCCTTAAAGCCTTCATTTCTGATGCAGTTACCATTTCTAAGCAGCTGGTCTCCAAAAGAAAGGCTTTTCTTCTAAACAAATGGATTACTTTTTATCATTGTCTTACATAAAAATCCATTATATATTCGTATCTCCATATATTCAAGCCCTCTTCAATTTATTTGAGGAATAAAACCAAAAGCAATTAAAGAAAAATGATGGAAGACTGAAAGAGCTGAATAATCCTATCACCTATTTAATCTACCCATGTAAATCCTGAGCACCACCTATCACAGGGGTCTCTATTTTTCACACAATGCATAATTAAAGTTACAGTCAGCTGGGAATGTCAAAAGTTTTGAAAGCAGTTTATGGCTGAAGTAGCCCCTGTCCAAGTCAGGGAAAGTGTATCAAGCTTGGTAAGTTTCTCACGTGTTTTCCTTAAGTACCTTCAGGTTGCCGTTCTGGGGTAGAAGATACGGGAACAGACAGACTTTTGGCTGGGTGTGGTTATGTTTCCACCTTATGAGGCTCTCATTTTTTTTTAGTCAGAGACTGCACAAGATGCTTCCATCCCTGTTGTATCTGCAGCTGTGGCTAAATCTTGAAGCAGTCAAAGCCACACTTGTTTCAAGCTGAGATCTGACAAGAATAAGGGATTTTTTTTCCAAAACTCATCTTCTGCTCCGCTTCCACAGCACTTCCATAGATACACCATGGGGCAGCTCCTCTGTGGGCAGCAGCTCAGGGTCTTTCCGGAGCCCCTTCCAGCCTTGGATTCAGAAAGGACATGGAGCAAGTTTGGCACTTTGAACCCCTTTAAAAGTAAGTGGAAAATGGACTCCTAATTCCATTGGGAACCTCTGGAAATGTGAAGTTGTGCTCCTAAGTAGATCAATTGTTACATATTGCTTCAGAGCTGTGCCATAACCTCCTACCACAGTCAGCTGTAGCCTGTTTCCTATGGAAGGGCGAATCATACCTGGTGAGTAAGTACTACCTAACATTTAAAACCTCGTGTTAACATTAGTGATCAAGATGCATAAAATCAAAGCCTTGGCACTCTTCTCCACTTGCTTATAAACTAGCTCTTCTTCTTCAGCACTGACACACAAGGTTTCCACCCCATGCCTCAGCTTTTAAATAAACTCTGTTGAAAGCCACAAAATTGACCCAAACTCGTTTTCCTCCAGAAGTCTAATGATCCTAGCAAGCAGCTGGCCTGAAACATGAGTCCCGCACCCTACGGTCTCTTTTGTGTGCACCCTCCCATTTAAACAGTGGGTTATTGGATGTCCTTTGGCAGGTGCTACTGGATTAAAGGGGCCAGAAGCAAACTCTGAACTGTGGCTTTTTTGCACTACTTACATAAATATTTTTGGCTGTGTAACCCTCCTTATCTCCTACCAAGGATTTGGGATTTTGTAGCAGAAAGGGTTTGATTTTGTAGAACAGTTTTTTTTCTTCAATGCAATTGAGAAATAACATACCCTCATTCTGAATACCTTCTGTGACACTATATTGTAAATTCACCCTGAAGGATGAACAAAAGCATCCCCAAACTTGAACCAGCACAACAGTTGCTTTTGACAAGAGTCGCTCCAACCTGCTCTCAAAATGGTGTTACAGTAAGGGCAAGGACACAGCCTTATTTCTGATGCCTTGTGCCCTGGGAAATGGAATCAGAGCCGTAACTAATCTCTTTATCAAATGAGATGCTATTTTTTTGCACTGAGTAGGGGACCATGGCATCAGAGCAGTAGAGTAATAGGAACTGGTCTCCTGACATTGTAGACATGCAAACCTCATAGCTGGACTCACCGAGTCATGTATTTACAGAAAAGACCAAACTTTCCATGCAGCAGCAGGGCTGCTGCAAGTAAGAGGAAATTTTTGGGAGACCCTTTTCATTGCTGATGAGGAGCACATGAACTTGCTTTGCATTTCAAAGGAGCTAAAGCCCAGAGGGGCATTTTTGTGTTGGGGATACAGAGAGGAAAAGTGTGCCCCGACTCCTTCCCTGTCCCAAGGGATTTTTCTTCAGCAGCTTCTTCTCTCCTTTCCTCCTCACCTTTTTCATTTCTATTTCCCCTCTCCTGCTGATATTTCCTCTCATCTAAAACCGGTCTCCTTTTTCCTCCTGTTCCTTGTGGTTCCTCCTCACCCCTATAAAACCCTCTTCGATGCTCTTTGCATTTTTCCTTCCACATGATCATCTCTGCTGCATCTGCCCCAAGTAGGAACTCACCCAGAGGAAAAGCTTTGCTCAAGCCTCCGTGTCCAGACACTGTCACTTTTTTTATAGCTCTGGTTTCACAGCTTGCTTTTTTTCTGCTCTAAATGCAGAATCTGAAGAGCTGAATTCAAAAAACATGACCTGAAGAGGCAGGGGCAAATTCATAAGGAGAGGAGTCATGTCAGTATTGCTGATCCTCCAGAAATTTCTCCAGTGTGAGCTTCGCAACAATTGTTGTTCTTATGACAAGCATATTGTTTGCATTAGAGAAGGAATTATTTCATACTGATAAGAAAAGATAGCTAATTCAGCATAGTGGGAAAACTGTTTCGTAGAGGTCAGAGATTTTTTTTGCATGTTTTAAACTAGGAATAATGGCATTTAGTTAAACAGCTCTCTGTCTTCACATCTTTTATGCCTTTTTTCCATCTATGAACAGTTGACCCTCCTCTGCATCAGCCGCATCTTTTGGCTCTGGAGTGAAGGCACATGAAAGGGAGAGCTCACAACAGCATCTCCTGCACAAAGCAAACGCACCTGTCCTCAAGGCAAACGAGGCTGCTCCCTGGCAGCTTCCTCTTATACAAAAGGAGAAACTTGTTATCAAGTGGTGACGTCATATCAACATATCAATGCCTCCACACCCCCTGCTCCTAACCCTCCATAAGGCATATCTGGAGAGCAGCAGGGATTGCTCCAAAATCCCTTTGGCAGAGCTGCCCTCAGTGCCTGTGTTAGTTGCTTGCAGCCTACCACAAAACACAAAGCACCACAAACAGGCTGTGCAATACCACGTGTTTCCTGATTTACTTCGTAGCAAGCTTACATGGGTTGATTCATGGTAATTCATAGAATTCAGGTACTTGCATTTCAGGGCCTTTTCAAGATACATGCGCTAGCACTGAACTGAAAGCTCCCGACTACCCAGAAGCATTCACTAAACACACAATAAGAGCCTTTGTCCTATGGTATCTAGGAAGCCTTGCATCAAGGCCACCAGCACCAACCACATATTGCACCTGGAATAAGCAACCCGGCTTTGAAAACCAGAAGACAGCATAAGAAGCACCCTGTACCTTCCTGTTGCACTGAAGGCTGACAAGAACGTAAGTCAGGTTTGATCCCTCAGTTGGTACTTCAGTCTAATAAGTTGGTACTTCATCATGCTTAATGGGCAGCTCAGCTCAAGGTTTATTCAGCGTTTCCCCTCTAGCAAGATCTTTCCTGGCTCCTTTCTCACCTATGGCCTGCTCTTAAAATTATATGGAACATGTGCATGAATTGCCCTCTCTCCTTTAAAGACATTTGAGGTATTAGCCAGGCTCTCTGGAAAGGGATATATGCCTGCTGCTTCTGCTTCATCTCATAGAATCACATCGGCTTACAGAACGTTTGAACTTCCAGGTTTGCCTTCATGGCTTCACAAGCAATGCAATGAACTTCAGTAATGTTAATTAAAAATAAGGGTACATTCGTTCAAGACCTGGTCTTTACCGAAAGAGCCGATTCAGAAATGCTGACTGTAGCAGCTGCCAAATATACTTCATCCAAAATACTGCCTTTTAGAGGTGGCTTTGCATCTGGGAAACCAGGGATACCCACAAATAGCCCAGGAGGGATTCATCTTCATTTAAAGGGACGGTCTGAAACTGCTGCAAAGGCTTTTTGATAAATTCTCCAGAAGATGTGTATTACTTCTCAGGTCTTAATGAAATCCATGTGGAACAGCTTTGTCAGGCCCATTGTCAACATAAGCCATCTTCTGTATGGCTTTCTGTTCAGAAAACAAAATATTCTGAGACAGCAACACTTTACAGATGTCTTTAATAGTGACAGTTCTCCTTTTGCTAGTTCTGTGTAGGAAATGGACTTATTTTTCACAGTAGCTTCAGTTAAAAAACAATGGCTTTTGTGGTTATCTGAGTGGAAGACCTTTATCAGGAGAAAGCCATTTGTATTGCAAATTAGATTGTAGGGAATAGACAATGAACCATCATGCAGTCTGTTCCAAAACCTACTGATAGAAGCTCACGGTTTGTGCCTAAGCAACTCTTCTATTGAGGGTCAGAAGTGTAAAGCACAAACTATAAGTTTTTCCCTACAGCTTAAACTGGAAGCTCTGATCCAAGCTTACCAGCTTGAAATCCTGAAGCTGAACTTTATTCCTTGGACCATGGGAGTTTGTGCTGAATCAGGAGAGGCAGATCTTTGCACAGACCTCTCAGCGAGGATGTTGGAGGCAAAGCCCCTCAGGAAACTGCAGATACCTAGTTAAATCTGGTAATCCTTTAATGATGATATTTTGTATATGAAATAAAACTTCAGACTGAACTGTGCACCTTGGGCAAAGCAATGAATAGCCATCTCAGGCCTACAGCAGGCTTTGGTTGAACTCCATCTTTAAGATTTATCATGCTTTTTTCCATCCCTGTCTCTGTTCCTGCATTCTAATAAAGAAATGCTTTCTAGGAAGAAGAATGAAAATATGAAATAAAAACCCCAGAAGTGCTCTGTCCAGGGATGACCTATCCACAAGTGCGGATGCAAGCTCCTCCCCACACAACATCAGTTTTCTAGTCCAACCTCCTGCACCATGCTGCTCTCCCAAAGCACGGCTGTTAATTTTGGGAGGTGAAGGGTGGCACTATTGCCCTTCTCTGCTGTTCTGTCAAATGCAAAAAGGACATGTTGGGAAGAAAGCAAACTAAATGTGAAGTGCGGGTGGAAAAAAATGAGGTCAGCCTGCCCTATCTGTGGCCAGGCAGAGTACTCCATTTACCTCCAGCCTGCCTATCGTCAGCAACCAAGGAATGGTTGTGGTGGAATTAGCGGTGTACGTGGCTTTTGTCTTCCCACAAGAAAAAAACTAACACTTTTTGTAGCTTCACTTCCTATGAAACTCATTGGGGCCAACGGCATTGCATTCACACTTCTAGTAACTAGAAAATGAAATCAAAGCTAATCATGGCACCAGAGTCAAAGCAGCTGACTATGGCTGTCTTCCAAGGAACAGCCTCTCCCACTGATAAAAGAGAAGGGGTAAATAAAAGCAAAGGGCTTTATTTGGGCTAGATGATGACGGCTCTTCCTCGATGGTAGCCCTCTGTGAGCACTCTGTGCCCTATCTCTGCTCATCTCAGATCTTTTCTTCCCACCTCCCCCTTCTCACCCTCACGCACACTCCCTCCCAGTGCTGGAGCAGATGCTGCACTTATCTTTCTCCATCCATGTCCACCTATCAGATCCACTCAGAGGATTAAGTGCCTGAAGCACTTTGGAAGATGCTCTGAGGCAGCCCTGTGGAGAAGAGCACCTTCCCCAGAGCAGTTCACAGCTTTATACAGACAACTGCTGGCTGACTTTGTTACTGGCTGATTTTGGCCAGTCTTCAAGGTCCCAATGGTGATGTAAAATATCAGTGTCAAGGCTGACACAAGGCTCCTGGCTCAAGTGGAAATCACCAAAGGCCTACAGAAGGTGCCACTTTGTCCCCTCAGCTCCCTTGCCACAGCCATACACTGTAAAACCACTGCCCCCTTGCATAGAGAAGTGTGTAGCTAGTAGGCTCAAGGAACAGGTTTCTAAGGACAACTTGGAGAGCCTGTCCTCGGACAAATAACAAGCACCTGGCATGGTCAGCATATCCTGCAAACACTCAGAGCATGCAAAACACAGAAAAGGTATTATTTAGGGTGTGAAGTGAATAAAATACAACATGTATACACATAGTGTATGGACATACATATAACATACACACACGTATATATATCTACATTGTATACTATAAACACATTCATAAACTGTAACAGTCTACAGTAACTAGGCAACTTAGATGAAAAGAAGAGAAACTTGCTGAATGCTAAGGAAAAATCCTTAACCATAAATTCTCCCAGCGAATGACCTAAGGGAAGGGATGGAAAAAATCCTTATGAGTACCGCACTCAAAACCCATCAGAGCAAATACCCTCAAACCCTTAAACACTGCTTTGTAAAAGTTTTGTCTGCATAACCTGGAAGTTTCTCCACTCTTTGAGGGGGCATAAAAAGCTTGAGCAAAAGCAAGCCGTGCACAAAAAGGTTATCTTTTTGTGCCAACAAAATAAAAAGCTACTACAACTTATAAAACAATACTTACTCTACTAAGTGAGGGCAATAGTGCTGTAGTGCTGGTTGCTGGCTGGGCCTGAGATGGGGGCCCAGTACACTCACAGCAGCTGGGTGCAGGTCTCTATGGGACCCTGGTCCCTGGGGGGGTCCTCTATCACCTCTGGGTACACGGGGTGAGAAGAGGGATGATGAGTGAGCTACCAACTTGTTTTTCCCCTCCTGACTCAATATTCAGAGGTAAAAACAAGCCCTGAAAAAACACCACGCTATCTAGAAGAGCTGTTTGTAGCAACTTCTGCTAATTGGCTCCAACAGCTAATGAGTCAGCTCACTATTTGCCCTGCTCTCCAGGTAAACTCTGTGGCAAGGAAAGTCCGAAAAATAAAAGATTTTGTACCCTAAATCAATCTTTTAGAAAAAGAAACCGATGCAGATGGGTTACGCGTATGGTTCAAACACACAAGGTCAAGTATGCTTCCCATATGACACAGGAAAGTACACTTCATTTTCTGCCACTTAAAAATAACCCCAGAAGCACCAAACAAATAAGCTGGAAATGGTAAGTTTGATCCAGCAGCAGTCTTTCATGAATCACAATTCCACTGTCTCATCTCAGCTTGCTATGCTGAGAGACGGCACAGCAAGTCCTGACACTTAGAGTGACTGAGGAAGCAGGGTGTGAAGTTATTCTGAAGCTGTTGGTAGGCTTGCCTAGATTCCTTTGAAGATCCCAGTCTAAATGCTTGCTAGCATGTGGATATGGACGCCCTTCTAACGTCTGAGCCCAGCAGAAAGATTTCTTGGGAGTTTCCCACTTACAAGGCAAAGAAAAATTGCAGGCGTACCCGTGGCAGAGGCAGTAAGATATGGAATACCCAGCTCCAGAAAACATGTAACCAGAAGAGAGGGAGAGGAGAAGTGACCAAAGGGCAGCTCTTGCAAGAAGCTGGGTCCAGGAAACGTCTTGCATTGGGAAGGAGCAGAGGGAGAAGAACATGCATGTGTCTTGGGAGGCGACCAACACAGCACAGTGAGGGACCCAACACTTGAGCTCTTCTGTCGCAACTAGGAGGGGAGTAAAAGCCTCGTCAGAGAGTAATTTGTGGAGAGTGCGGTGACTTCAGAAAGCCTTACAGAGGGCTCTCTGACTTCCCCCCCCCAACCTGTGTGACTGACATTAGCTCTTGCCAAAACCATTTTTATCTTTTTGTTTCATTTCATGCATCTCACAAACCAACTTTCAACAGTACCGATCCAGTGAGGCTTTGTCTACCTTTGGTTTTGTTTTCTTGGTTGTAAATTCTTCAGGGTGCTTTCTCATTCATTTGTGTGGCTCCTAGCACAGCAGTGGAGCATGTTAGTAAAAAGAAAGAGGGCAAAGTTATAGGGAAACTCAAAAGCTGGTGGTTTTGGCAGCACTTGCAATCAAAATTCTGTCCACATTTTTATTATTATTCTTTTAGAAGAACAAAGTGAATCAGCATTTTATTGAAACAATTTTCCAATTTATTTTTTCCCTGACAATCGAATTCCTTACTAGAAGCCTGTCTTTTAGCAAACGAATTAAAAATTATCAGGATGATGTAATGGAGGTTGATAAGAATTCTGGTCAAGCTGCTTTAAACAAACATTTCCTGAGGTATCTTTCTCAAGAAAGAGCGATCTGATAATACTGATGAATTTTATGCAAAGCTCAAGAAAAGTAACAGTCTTGCTTGAAGAGAGAAAACCCCTTTTCTTCTAGTCCCAGCACTGTGATCACAAAGAGTGGAAAGGCATTTATGTTAATATGTGGCTGAACCTTAAAGCAAGTCAAGTAAACGTGAGTCACGGGAAGCCCAGTGCTCATCCCAACTTCCTGCAGAGGGAGATACACGTGTCCAATACTTTTGCAGCCCATGCATCTGTGAGCTTGAACTTTCTAAGCCTTGTGCGTGTGCTTAGCTTTGAGGAGCTGAGTAGCATCATTTATATGCTGTACACAAAGTCAACGCTCCTTATGCTGCAAACAGAAACCACACACATACACATGCACACACTTCACCACCACAAAAGGGTTCCCGTCAGACCCAAGGAAACCAGTGATGGTCATGGCAATAAAGTCACACACAGATGCAGGTCTAAGTCTGCACTGCCCTGAGATTTAAATGCAGGTCTACGTGCCTAACTGCAGGTCTCTGAGCCTGAAAACGCTTTCCCCTTTGCATTACCAGCTCTGGCCTCCTCCAGAACTGTGGTGTTAAACAAAGCCTCATGAAGTGCTTTGAGACCTCAGGCTGAGGAGAGCTGGCAGGGGGGTAGGCATGGAGACAAACTGACGAAACCCTGCGACAGGTACCCACTTTTAAGAGAACCTATTTGAACCCTGGATCCTATCCCCTCGCTCGGCCCCACGGACGCGGATGGTCTCCCGTTGTAGGGAAGGCAGCAGGTGCCCTGTGCCCCTCCCATGCCTTTTATAGCAGGGGAGGGCCCTTTTGACAAACCGGCGAGTAACTGAAAAAACGTGGCGAGCTGAACAGCAAGAAACAGCGGGGGGAAAAAGCACGAAACAGGAAAGCGCCGGCAAGGCTCACGCCATCCCCCCTCCGGCGCTTAGCGGGGACGGAACTGCTGCAGAAGCGGAGCAGCGCCGTTATCAGCCCCGCGCAGGGGCTGCGGTTTGCTCGCTCTTGCAACCCTTCTTCAACTGTCACTTGTTTTTCAACAAACAGGATGCCTCTGCTCAGGCTGACAGCTTCCCCGTAACTCCGGGGCGAGGGGTGGCATGGGTCCTTCGCATCGCCTTGGGGCCACTCATCTCACTGCTGACTTGAGTGACTTCAGGTGCATCCCAGACAGAGTGCTGCGGAGGGGACAGACCTATCTCCTTCCTGCAGCCTGCTGCTGATGAGCAAAACAAGAAGCATGTGGTACAGGCTTGGCTGCAGAGGAAAGGCTGAGCTTCCATCTTGCTCGCTTTTTATTACTGCATCTAAAAGCAGTTATTAAGGAGGTGCTTGTGCTACGTTTAGGGACCTTGGGCACTTCCAAGCTGCTCACCTTTCTCTCTGGTCTGTGCAGCAGCCCTGATGTGCCATGGCATGATGGCCATAGGGATGTGGGTAGTATGACTGCTTTGCTCTGAAGTCCCTCTGGAGTGAGGGCACAGTTCAGGACTGGTTGAATGGAGATGCTACCAGAAGAGGTAAAGGAGCAACTGTCCTCACAGCCAGCAGCACCAGAGCCTGTGGCAGAGCTAAGGTTCCTGGCACCATTGCTGGGCAGCTCCTACTGCCCAATTTCAACTCAGTAAAACCCCAGCACCAAGCTTTGCTGCTTCTGCTCCTCCAGAAGCACCTTCTGTTTTTCAAGGTCACTTGGGCTGTCCTACAGGGAAGCCTGCTGTGTCTGCCAGCAAGCAAGGTACCAGCCTGGAGTTCTACTTGGGAGTTAGATATGGGAAAAGCAAAACACAGTGTCTCTGCTTTGATAATTGCCTGGCCAAAGCTTCGCCTCTGTCAGCAGAGGTGGAGACCATGCCAACAGCAGCACCGGCTTTGTAACAGAGCTATCTAACTTTCAAGCTTTTCTGTCATTGCTTGGTGTTGTGGCAGAGCAACACTTGAGAAAGCAGGAAAAAAGAGAAATATTGGGGGGGAAGGGGGGAGAAAAAAGAAACACTTCTAAATGGGTGCATAGTTTTTCCTCACATCTCCCTATGCTGCTTTGCTGGACCTTGGAAGGTTTTGGGGGAGTCTCCAAGCAGTGATGTTTCCAACTGTGTTGGTGAGACTAAACTGTACCATACTCCTGCTCTTCTTCTCCTGCCCCGCTGCTCTGCTGGCAAAGGGAAGCACAAAGCATCATCTGCTGCCAAGACAGTGCTAAGCTAGGCTGGAGAAAACCCTAGGGCATCACTCCTCTTGGATCTGGAATTCTGAAGAGCTGAATGAGTTTCACATCACAAATTGTCAAGTAGTTGTAATTCTTTTCCTGTTCCCGTATTGTCCATGCACAGCTCGTAATATTTCAAGTTCGCCTGTTGCTCAAAAGTTATTGGAAAACATTCTTCCTGGATTTTCTTTATGGTTTGCTATTTGAACTAGACTGCCCGGTTGCAGCTGGAGATGTACATTTGGGCCCTGAAATAATGAATATAAGGTAAAATTCCAATGAAAACATGAACTTGATCAGATTTGAAATTCAATGTAACAAGAGATCAGTTTGTAGATAGGCTCAGAGCTGTCAGTCAAAAAACAAAAGTTCTGTTTCCACTTATCTCTCCCTTGAAATCTGATATGATTGCTCTTCCTTGGTTCTTCATCCATGAAGATGAGGAACATGCTATTCCTAGAGTAGTTTAAGCAGCTTCTGAATATACTCAACTGTCTTTGTGTATCACTTTGGCCCAGTGTACTTTAAACTGAACTGCTAAGCTCGTTTATCAGCCTGCTTTTCTGTGGAGGTAGTGCTCATGTGGTTGCTCCCATTCGATCTGTACTTCCTCTAGTTATTCTAGTTTGTGGGCCAACTTTAACTGTATTTGACAGAGCAGAAGTGGTCTTAAGTTGCTATGGCTTTCACAAAACATGGCAGTAACTCAGAGGCTGTGTCAGTGCTCCCAGCTGAAGGGAGCCCAAGAGAGATTGTAGAAATTCCTCAAGAAAAGAAAAATCTTTGCTCAGATTAAAGACTTACCAGATGTTAAGTGAATGCAACCACAAGACCCATATGTGTAGGAAATTAGCATTCAGTAGTTCTGCTTGGGACACCGTATCTTGGCTTTTTAAAGACATCAAACTAGCCTTGGATTCAGACTGCTGCTTCCATCTAAAGCTTTGTCATAAGCCCAGCATTTCCATGGAGAAGATTTTCAGTGGATTTGCAAGCTTTCAATCAAATGACCCACATTGGCTTTTTTAAATTTCCTAATGAAGCAAGGCTTACCCAGAAAAGAACATGACAATTCTCATGAGAAGTTTCCCACAGCCGGTAGCATGAGAGCTTTTTACCACATTGCACTTGTTGTGGGGAAGGCCCACATTAACACATGATGAGAGCATTTGGATTTAATAAAGTTAATATACACAGCATAATTACCCATATTGTTTGAGGCAGATCTTAATCCATCCCTATCCTAAGTGGTTCCCCAACAATTCCTTAACAACATATCAAGAACATTTATGATGCCACTGATCACATCATTAGCATCTACTGTGGGTCATCTTGAGTCTTAGTGTGCTCCCATTCCAACTATTTCCCAAATAACAACATTAACAAAGTCTCATATAGCATCCTAAAGTGTCATGCTGCTCAGACATAGCAACAGAGGAATCCAACATTAAGTCTTACAAAGAAAGTAGCTACTAATGCTGCACAGGGCTTCTGGTCTGGTGGAGGTGCTGTGCTGGTATCTCCTGCAGAATGCAAGCTAGCATGGTTTTATTGTTTTTTTTTACTGTAAGACATACTGAAAGGTAAGCTACCATAGGATCAAAAAGGAAAAGAATCCTGCAGGTATAATCTTTAGTACTTGAACCAACCCTTTAGCATAGTATCTTCATCACTTTTTATCTACCACATCATAACTTGCATCAGAAATCTGACACAAGCTGTCTACCAAGTTTCACATCTGTTAGTGGATGCTGAACATGCAAATGTAAAAAACCAAGAAATTGGTCTAGAAATACGTCTCTTTCCCCTACTCCTTCCAGCCCCCAGCACACACCACCTTCAAGCTTTGCATTGATGTCACTGCATTACCAAAATTAAACTAGCAAGCCAAGTCTCATACAAAAACCTTGTAGGAGAGGCAGGAAAATAGGAAGGCAAGAACCCACAGAAACACACCCTGTTGATCCCGTGGCACCCTGTGCACAATGTATGAAACTTGAGATTTGGGGGACAAAATCAGAAACCCTGTAGGTGTACTCACCACTTACATAGAAAGGACCAAATATGCAACATATTGTCTCAGGACTACCTGCAAGCTTAGAAATTAAAGAGCAGGATTGCCTAACAACACCACAAGAAGCCAGTCCTTCCATCCCTTTTTGACTTTCTAGAATCAACTGGAAAGGGATAAGGCTATAGATGTCATGATCAAAGGGAGTGGTACCAGGTGCTAGGCACAGAGCGTGGTTTCCTTTGGCCACCTGTATCCATCTAATTCTAGCCAAAGTGGGAAGATACCAGTTAGGAAAAGATCAACAATTCAATAAGATGGTAGGATGACGTTATGAACAACAGGGGATCTACTTCAAACACCAAGCTTCAAAAAACCCCAAACAAATGCCAGTGGATTATTCTCAGAGCACAACCTGTGGGAGTTGCCTATATTGCATTATTTCTGGCTCCTGGCAAAGGCAGCTCCAAGCACCTGTGTCTCAAATGTCAGCAGCTGGGCCCATGCCTCCATCACCTACCGATGCCCTGAAACTGTGTCAGCTACAATTGGTTAGGAGTATGCCCTATTCAAGCTGGAAAATGCTATTTCCCAGTGGAAATAATGCTATATCCCAGAGGCCTGCTAAGGAGAAGTAGCTTTTCTAATTTAAGAGCTAAATCGGGCATGGCACTTCTGCCATGCCGTAAAATACTTTTTCCCCTTTTTGCTCTCTTCCTGATATTCACACCTTCCTTCTTTGCTGGATTCTGGTAACACATATATGGTATAGATTGTTTTCATACATACTCCTTGGCGGTCAAATATGTGAATCTTTGTTTTTTACTTTTTCCTTCATTATGTGATAACTGAGAGCGTTTTGTTCTCCAGATGCAGAAATGAAAACTAGCAGCAAAATTAGCAATGTAAGTCATGCACTAGAAATGTTTGGGTTAATTTGTTTGTGGCAAATGTTGCGAACAACAGCATTTTATGAAAACCTCAATGACAAGGTAGTTAATTTTCTCACCAAGGAATAATAAGTGAGGGAAACTTTGCTACAGCTAATTATCCCCTAAAATAGGACAGCTAATATTTCTATATAGGTTATTTTTCTAATTCTCGTTTCATTCCTTCTTTGAACTGCAGTTTCAAATAAGGGGTGCCTTAATGTTGCCTGCATTTTCTGCAGGGAAAAAAAAAGACTAAATCCAGTAATGCACTGCAAGAAGAAAGTGTACAAGACAATAACAAGTGAGGATCTTCAGAGAGAAAGCAGTTTAAGGAACAGTGAAAGGATTTTCCTTAAAAAACAAGTTGTAATCTGACAACAAATTTCTGTTAAATCATGTTTTGACTTTTTTTTTTTTTTTACCAGAACCTCTGTGTGAGCAAGTTGTATTAGCATGAACCTTCAGAGAAGGCTACAGTTTTAGTTAGGAGTGCTTAATTACTGGCTTAAGTCATATGCTGGGAGAAAACATACTGAGCTGGCACCTCATATTGCTTTGGTTAGCTGTGCATGCCGCTCAGTCAGCAGCTATGTGACTCATGCGGGGAAGTCTCTCCTGTGGGGACTGTGGTGTATACCAGGGTTTGTTCATGAACAAGCTGAAGACCAAGCAGTATTTGCTGAAGAAATTAGCAATGAATAAATGAGAGCACATTTGACAGGGAGAGAATAATTCATAAGCTGAAGATGAAAATGGTGTTGAAAACTTTGCTGAGGAAGACTCTTTCACCTCCCTCTACTTATTTTAGGTGGCCCAGGGCTGTGAAGCCAAACCCCACTGCTGCCATGAAGGAGCTCCTATTTACCATAGGTACTGTGGAGCAAAACGTGAAATTTCTCTTACTTCTGACTAGATTGGGGGACAGGGTGGAGATACCCAGGGGGAAGCTGTCTCCTGTCCATACATCAGGACACACTGCCTGTGTTCAGTTCTGGGCCTCGTACTACAAGAGAGATATTGAGTTGCTGGAGCAGGTCCAGAGAAGGGCAATGAAACTGGTGAAGATTCTGGAGGACAAGTGTGATGAGGAGCAGCTGAGGGAACTGCAGTGTTTAATCTGGAGAAGAGAAGGCTCAGGGGTACCGTATCTTTCTCTACAACTACCTGAAAGGAGGTTGTAGTGAGGGAGGTGTTGGTCTCTTCTCCCAAGTAACAAGTGATACAAGAAGTAATGGCCTCAGGCTGCATCAGGGGAAGTTTAGATTGGATGTTAGGAAAAAAATTTTCAACAAAATGGTGTTCAGGCATTGGAACAGGGCAGTGGTGGAATCACCATTCCTGGAAGTGTACATGAGGCCCACAGTGACATGGTGGTGGACTTGGTAGCGCTGGGTTAACAGTTGGACCCAATGATCTTACAGGGCCTTTCCAACCTAGCTGATTCTATGATTCTGTGCCTTTGCAGGACTTCACAAAAGCAGGGGGTAGACTGAAGCTGCCTCTCTGAGCTGGTATCACATCAGCTAGTCCCATCAGACACAGCTGGGGTCTGTTGTATTTCCTAATCCCTCTGGCTAGAGTGGTTTTTTCTGAAGGCTGAAAGGGGAGATGAGGCAGCCTGAAAAGCCTCCAACCACTTCTGTTTAGGTAGTGCTTTTGATCTTCAACTGGTGCGGTTTAGTCAAAGCAGTAACATACTGAAACCTGGAGGACATGGCTACAGGAGCTGATTTGCCTGTCTCCATCTGGGTCAGGGATGTGCCCAAAGCATGGACACATAAAGCGAGGGAAGTAGCTGGAGGGGCTGCCCTAATGAGCCTGTAAAAAGGAGCCAACACGTCAGTGAGCAGCTGGAAATGTGATCTCTAACTTGCATAAATGACATTTTTTATTCAGCAGCTCTTGTGAGCATGAAGAAACGGGGCAGAAAGGGCTGGGATACCACTATGAAGCAAAAGGCAAGATATGGCACAGAAGGGGAGTCAGCCTTATCCTCTTGTATTTCATGTGTGTGAGGGTGTAAAGACAGCCAGGTAAAAAGGGACCACTGACCTGGGCTGTCAGTGACACAACTTTAGACTGTTAACACCTAGAGCTGGAGGAGGACAGCTCCAGGTCTCTGGAGGAGACCTGTGATCTGGAGGTGTCATCTGGAGATGTCAGCCAGGTCTTTCCACTGGTGTCATTGGGATCAGATACCGTGTACAAAAAATACTGGGTTGCTTTAACTGCCCCAGTAAAATGTGAACCTAAATCATCTCTCCCCGTATAGACATCTGTTTAATGACACAACTTCACCCCACAGAGGAACTGTAAATCCCTGTTCATGTTGGTACATGTCTAGTTACAGCAGAGCACTCTCCTGAATGCATATGGGCTTACATAGGTATAAAAGTGTTCATACTGGTAAAGATTATTCCTGCATAGTAAAAGAAAGAAGAAAAGCATGTAACTTTTCTGCCTCATAGTGTAAAATAGATGCACCTAAAAATATCAGTACAAAATAATATCACTCTTCAAAAGTAGTACTCAGAGTTGTTTGGATTATGTATGAAACTAAAAAAATTACTATTTACATTGCAATCCCTATTAAGAGGAAAAAAATCTCAAACAAAGCAATAAAAGTTCTGATTGTTACACTAAAATATAAGTGGTTCATCACTTTTGAACTCAAGAAGTTTAACCTGTTACTTTTTCTTTTTACCTAAGCAAGTCATTCACATTCTTTCATTTCCACAGTAGCCCAACATATTATGGAAATCTACTATACTTGAAACACTCCATTTCATTTAGAAAAGCAAATCATTGTCTCCAGTGCCATGAGGTACAGCCAGAATAAGTTCCTGTTCATATATGAGACCTGAAGCTTGGTTTCAAAAAGCAAGTTATTTTAGGCTTAGTGTAAAAAAATGCATGTGTGTTTAGCACTGTACGTTATCACTTTTTACAGATATAGAAAGAATTGGTTCAGAGACTAAGGTGTCTTCTTTTCCTTTCAGAGGTGACTGTCTCTCCAGCCTGCATTAGTGGAGGTCCTTAGAAGACACGTTGAGGGCAAACTATGTGGCAGCTGTCTGTGCTGTCCTTTCTTTAGTGAGAGGGCAAGCTGCCTGACAAGTCTCCATGCTCACCTGTATTCCCTAGCTGGATTCATAAGCAGAATGCTTTCCAGATACTGTCTGCACCCCAAGCTCAGGTTCCAATGACATTGTGGCAGAAAAACAGGAATGAGGCTGGTATGGAAGCATGGTCAGTGATCTGGTGGCAATAGGTCTGATTAAGACCCTGCATGAAGTAAACTCTGCAGCTCCCTGCCTCTTGAGTCCAGAGATGCAGTGGACAAAGTGGTACTGAATTTCTTTGCAAAGCATTTGGGTGTGTACAAGAGCACTTAAATCAGCCTAAACTGCAGTAATTGGTTTGATGACCCCTGTGCAAATGGGGTTTACAAAATCGTGAATGCATCTTCCAGATACGAGTTCGGTTACACCCGACCTATGCAAAACCCAAAGCTCATTTACATTTAGGTCCTGAAAAACAGAAGCATTTTACAGAAATCTGATATTATCTAGTAACTGTATTATAAAACAAACTGCAGTTCCTATGAACTGGGCATAATGTGTCATCTCATATCAGTACCCTGCTCTGGATGATATGCAACATAGACAGATGGTCAGCAACCATGGCACCTTTGCCATCTGAAGCTTGGCTGTACATGTGAGGCCTCCTCCTCATTGCCTTTTACATTGTCACGGTTTGAGGCTCTCAAACAGTTCTGCTCACTCACTCCCCCCTCTTTCTTCCCCAGTCCCGGGGGATGGGGAGGAGAATCGAAAGAATG
>JASSUY010029094.1:0-27951 GCA_032466535.1 Forpus xanthops
TATGTACGTGGGTGTGCAGTCATGTATGGGCATGCAGCCGTGCGTGGTTGTGTGTGTTTGTGTGTGTGCACTTATGTACATGTATGTACGTGTGTGTGCAGTCATGTATGGGCATGCAGCCGTGCATGGTTGTGTGTGCACGTATGTCCATGTATGTACGTGTGTGTGCAGTCATGTATGGGCATGTAGCCGTGCATGGTTGTGTGTGCACGTATGTCCATGTATGTTCGTGTGTGTGCAGTCATGTATGGGCATGCAGCCGTGCGGGGTTGTGCGTGTTTGTGTGTGTGCACGTATGTCCATGTATGTACGTATGTGTGCAGTCATGTATGGGCATGCAGCCGTGCGTGGTTGTGTGTGTTTGTGTGTGCACGTGTGTACATGTATGTACGTGTGTGCGCAATCATGTATGGGCATGCAGCCGTGCATGGTTTTGTGTGTTTGTGTGTGCACGTGTGTACATGTCTGTACGTGTGTGTGCAGTCATGTATGGGCCGTGCGTGGTTGTGTGTGGTTGTGTGTGTGCACGTATGTACATGTATGTACGTGTGTGTGCAGTCATGTATGGGCCGTGCATGGTTGTGTGTGTACGTGTGTACATGTATGTACGTGTATGTGCAGTCATGTATGGGCATGCAGCCGTGCGTGGTTGTGCGTGGTTGTGTGTGCACGTATGTACATGCATGTTCGTGTGTGTGCAGTCATGTATGGGCATGCAGCCGTGCATGGTTGTGTGTGTATACATATGCATAGTCATGCATGATTTGTGTGCATGCAATCACATGCTGTGCATGTGTGTTCATGCATGTGTGGGTGTGTAGATAAGCCATGCCTGGCCTGGGCACTCCTGCCCCGCTCAGCCCCACATACCTCTCCCCCCATTGCCAGCCCTACCGAGGTTCTGCAGCTCCCAGTTCCTCCCAGTCCCTAACTGGGGGTGGGAACTCACCCTGGAGCGCGGGAGGACCCGGGAGCACCGGTTGGGATGAGGCTGGAGCGAGGTTTATTGTGGGATGCGGAGCGATGCACAGTGCTGAAGCAGTAACTGAAGCCCTAAGGAAGCCCCGGGCTGCAGGGTCCCATCCTGCTCCGTGGCCCTGGTGCCTGACGGGGCGGGTTTGGCAGCTCTTAAGCGATCAAATAGCTTTACACTTTATTAAATATATTAAATCTTAATCATTAAATATCTGTGGAGCGAAGCTGGCGCGGTGGAACATCGCAGTCCTGGCCCCACAGCCCTCAGCTGGGGGGCGTTTGGGGGTGGTAGCTAGTGGTGCGAGCTGGAGCTGGCGGCACGGCTGCACGGAAACACCCGAACGTTGGCAAAGCCCAAAGGGGCTTGGAAAGGGAAATGCGGGGAGCTCCTTGGGAAGAATGAGGCCCCTGGGCTGCGGGAGCCTGTGCTTGGCGCAGCGCGGGGGATGCTCGATGCCGGTGGCTCCTTGTCCTGGGGACCCCCGACGCAGGGCCCTGGGGACGCAGCCCCGGGACCCGCTCCTCCCGTTGAGATCCGACCCACACGGCGCAGCCCTGCCGGGGAATTCCCGCTGCCGCCGAGCCTGCGGCATTCCCGCTGCCAACGCCGGGCAGGCAGGTCAGGGCAGCGCCCGCTGCCTGCGGTGCCGCGGTGGGGGCCAGCCATTGCCGTCCCCAATGGACAGGCGCCGGATGATGGATCGAGGCCTGGAAGATTCCTCCCTGTCTTTTCTTGTTTTCCCTATATTTTCCCTCCTTGCTAATGATAAAGCCCCTGAGGAGGGATGGGAAAGGCAGCGCTGCAAACAACCTCCCCTTGTGACCAGGAGCCAACCTGGCGCTGGCTTCGCCAACATTCCCGGTGCAGCCCATGGATGCTCCAGCACATGCCCGGTGCTCACTGCTCCGGTTTGGCCTTTTCCAGGGAATTGTTCAGCTTCTTCAATGTCTTTTTGATGCGCAGGGCGGTGAGGCGGGCCAAGGGGCTCTGGTACCAGCATTCCTTCATGATCTTTGCCAGCGCTGACAAAACCTGCCTCAGGTGCAAAGAGAGGGGGACATGGATGGGTGTCATGGAGTAGGATGGGAAGGGGATGAGGGCAGCCCCCCTGGGACTCACCGGGTCGGAGAAGAGGCGGTTGGGGACCACGGGGGTCTGCTGGTCGATGCACACCACCTTCTTCATGTCCTCGAAGCTGGGGTCACTGGGGACGGCATCAAAGAAGGGCGGACGGTACTCTTCCACGATGCCTGCGGGAACAGGGAGCAGTGTGAGGGCACTGGGGGGATGCGAGGTTCACCCCTTCTCCACACATCACAGGGTACAACAGAGCTGTGCCTGTGAGGACACTGGGGGGATGCGAGGTTCACCCCTTCTCCACACATCACAGGGTACAATAGAGCTGTGCCTGTGAGGGCACCGGGGGGATGCAAGGTTCACCCCTTCTCCACACATCACAGGGTACAATAGAGCTGCGCCTGTGAGGGCACCGGGGGGATGCGAGGTTCACCCCTTCTCCACACATCACAGGGTACAATAGAGCTGCCCCTGCCATGGGGCACATGTGGGAATTGCATCAACCATGGCTCCAGCATCAACCGCAGCACTGGTGCCACACCAGACCCACACGAGCCCACCCGTTGACCCAGCTAATCTCAGCTTAGTGCCTCCATATGTCTGTGTCCATGGGGGTTAACCTCTCTGGTGGGAGCCTCTGCACCCTGAGGGGTGGCTCCCGGACATTGGGGTCCTCTGGACCCCTTTCCTTGATGCTGTGGGGCTGTGCAGGGGCAGGGTGGTGGGTGAGGGTTAAAACCAGCTGCCTGGCGGTCACCCCCTGCACATGGTTGGGTAATTTGGGGTAAATGATTAATGTGAAGGAGCCCTGGGGTGGTAAATGAGATTATCCAAAGGCCAGACTGCCCCTGGGGGAACCTCCTGCCTCCCCCTTCCATTAATGCTTCCAATGGGCTTTGCTGGTGCTTTGCAGGGGCAGGAGGTTCCTCCGCAGTGCTGGGGACCCCATCGCTGTCCTCAAGCCCGTGCTCCCGAGCCAGGCCCCGCTGGCCGGAGGTCCCGGCCATGGCCCGGTTCCAAGCAGCAGCTCCAAGCTGCTTGTTTTCTAATCAGCGCTGAACAAACAAAGCACTGATTGAGTCTAATGGGCCCTTTAATCAGGGAGCCGGGTGCTGACACTAGATTACAGTGTTTATAATTGACAGCTAATCTGGGCGAAGGGAAAGAGGGACAGAAAGGAACAGAAAGGAGCAGAGAGGAGGGAAGGGGAGCACGGAGCAGGCGCGGGAGCCGCTCACCATTCACCACCGTGCGGCGGGTGATCTCCCACAGCACCAGCCCATAGGCCCAGATGTCTGTCTTCTTGTAGGACTCGAAGCAGTCGGTGCGGATCTGCTCACTCAGCACCTCCGGGGCCATGTAGCGCTTGGTGCCCACCCGGGGGTTGTTGCCAATGTCCAGGTAGTCGCTGCCCTGGGAGTGCATCACAGCCAGCCCTAGAGGGGGGAATAAGAGAGGCACAGGGCTTGGAAGAGACCCTGGACATTGGCAATCCCAACTGGGAAATGCTGGGGTGATGGAGCCAGTCGTGCTGTGACTCGTGCTGTGACCGCGGGATGCTACATCCATGGCGCATGATGGCCCTGGCTACCACATCCCTGGGTACCACATCCTCAGGGTGCCACGTCCCTGGATATCACATCCTTGGGGTACCACATCCCAGTCCCCCATCTCACCCAGGTCTGCGATGCAGCACTGGCGGTTGCTCTTCACCAAGATGTTCCTGCTCTTCAGGTCACGGTGGGCAATGGCAGGCTTGCCCTGAGTGCCGAAGATCTCCACATGGAGATGGACGAGGCCACAGATGATGGAGGAGGCCAAGCCCAGGCAGGTCTCCACATCCAGGGCTGTCCTCTGCAGGAAGTCATAGAGCGAACCATTCTCATGGTAGTGAGTGATGAGCCAGAGCTGGGTGCTGGAGTTCCTCGACGTCATGTCAGAAGCGATGAAGCCTGGACGTGGAGAGGAACTGCGACCATGGAGCCATTCTGCAGCTACTCCAGGGTCAATAAAGCATCCTTGGGTATCATATCCCCAGGGTACCACATCTCTGGGTACCATATCCCTGGGGTATCACATCCCTGGGTATCATATCCCTGGGGTACCGCATCCTTGAGTACCACACCCTGGGTACCACATCCCTGGTTACCGCATCCCGTCCCCCTGCTCACCCAGGATGTTGTCATGCCGCAGCAGGACGGTGTTGTAGATCTCTGTCTCGCGGAACCACGACTGCTCATCGCGGGAGGAGAAGATCTTCACAGCCACACTCTCTCCGTGCCGCACGCCTCGCCAAACCTCCCCATAGCGTCCTTTGCCTGCCATGGCCACAGCACCACGTCACCATGGCCATGGTCCCCTCTGCCACCCCCATGTAATGAACCAGCTGATGGTGTGGAGCACCACAGGGACTGCTGACCTTGGCTGACTCACACCCACCACCCGCTGCTCCATCCTCATCCCATCAGCAGCACAGGGGGAGAACTTGGTGTCTCTGTGGGGTTTTGGTTGAGACACCAGGTCCTGGCTCTGGTGCCATCACTGGGGGAAGGTGGGTGTGGGTGCAGCCCTCTCCTTACCCACACACTCCACCAGTGTGATCTGCCGGGCCACCGTGCGCTGGACGAGGAAGGGCAGCCCCGAGCCACTGCCTGTGGTGCAGTCATCGCTCAGCAGGTCCTGAACAGCCACAGAGGGGTGGGATCAGCTCAAGAACCACCCCACAGATCCCTCTCTCCAATGTCTCAGGGGCATTTGGAGCTCACCCACCTCCAAAGTGCTGTCTCCCACCATAGATGACTTCAGCATGAGGTCCATGTCCCCCAGGTCACTTTTGTCGTGGCGGTGCTGAGACACCTTCCAGCAGAAGAGCGCTGTGAGCGCCACGAGGAGGAGGAGGGCGAGCAGCGGGATGAAGATCATCAGGAGGAGGCTGGGCATGGAAGGAACCTTTCCCAGTGTGTCTTCTCCTGGGTGGGGGAAACAATGGGTGGGAGCATGAAGGCAGACCTGGGAGGGTTGAGGGAGCTTGAGGAGGGTGGCTCTGCATTGGGGTCAGTGGGTGACAGCCCAAGGAGGGACATCCCTGTCCTACTTGGTGACCCTTGAGGTGCTGATGGAGCCCAACCACATCTCCATCCATGTACCTTGCAGGAAGATGTCCAGCTCGGCATTGCACATGTTGGTGTCGCAGCACTTCATCCCGTACTGCTCCGTCACGGGCGTGTGGCAGTTCTCCAGGATGTGCTGCGAGAAGCAGCCCCGGTGCTGGGTGATGGTCCCGTCCTCCTTTCTCTTGCTGACGAAGCACACCTTGCCCTTGCAAGTCGGTGTGCTGCAGTGCGGGACGTCGCAGGCGCACAACAGCTCATCTGCGCAGTGAGGATGGAGCACGTTGTGCGTGAGGACACCCCACAGCACAGCCTGGGACATGCTGCCGGCTTTGGGGACAGTGACATCTGTCCTGAGGTCTCTTGAATCCAATGCTCCCCTCTGGCCCAAAAGCTACTCATTGTCATGGCCATGGTGTAGTGGTGGGGATGGTGGCACCATGGCTCATCCCTCAATGAGCTCTGCTGCTTCAGTCCTCCCTGCACAAGCACCACACCTGGAGCTGTCCCCAGGTCATAGTGGTTTTCCCCCGGGATCACACTCCCAGCTCATCACCCCTGGGAAAAGCCACGTGCATCAGGCCTGCTCCTATCTCCGGTCTGGTAGCATCAAACCACTTGAGGAACCAGAAGGAATTGAGCTGAGATCCCCTTTGGTCTCTGTCACAGCAGGGGAGTCCCTCGCTGGGACAATGGGGGTCCCCAAGGAGCTCTGCCCTCTCCATGCTTGCTCCAGGTGAGCTCCAGCAGAGGTTTATTTGGAGCAGAACAAGCGATGACATTCCCAAAGGGATGGGGGATTGTCTGAGTTCTGACACGTGGCAGGAGCATCACCTCATCACCCGGTTGGTACTCACCGGCTGCAGAGCACAGGGACATGGCCATCAGCATCAGCACTACCCGGCTGCAGGCTCCGCACAGCATCTTCCTGCGGGAGCAGAGGGGTGAGAGGGGGACCCGCAGTGCTCCCACATCCCACATGTCCGTGCAGCACCCATGTCCCTATTGCAGTGCTGGGCAGGGAAAAGGGGCGCATGAGGGGTGATGGAGCGGGCAGAGTGGTGTGAGGTGGGACGTGCTGCTTCCAAGTGGAGTTTGGCTCCGGACGTCCTGGGTACAGCCCTTCCTGAGAGCAGATCCCTGGGACCTCCTGGGCTTGGAGAACCTCCCAGTCGCAGCAGCACCACCACGCACAGCCCCATGGAATGGGGCCCTCACCATGTCCGCGCTGTCCCAACACCCTCCTTCATCCCAGCGGCCGTTCCTGGGCTCTGCAGCCCTGGATCCCACCTTTGGTAGCATCCGAGGTGCAGACGGAGCTCAGAGCCACAACCGGCGCCGAGTGTGTCTGGCCACGATCCGGGGCTGGGTCCCGGGGGGGCTTTTGCATGGAGCTTATCAATGACAAGAGCAGAGGCGGCCAAATTCCATCCTCCCAACGCACATTCCCCCCCCCCCCCCCCCCCCCCGGGCTGGGATTTGGGGGAAGTTTTGCTGCTTTCTGCCTCTTTCTGCCCTCGGCAAAGGCTGTTCCTGCCAAAGCAAACACGGCGGAGCCGCCGCTGCCCCCCGCAGGCATCGCTGCCCCTTTCCATGGCTCCGAGCGCTCCCCGGCCCCTCCTCGGCTCATTCTTTGTCATTCCCGACATAAACACGCCAAAGGCTCCGTTTCCTGCAATTGAAGGAGCCCTGCCCAGGACTGCCGGGACAGGAATCAAGATTGTTTAGATCCTGGCCTCGATGGGGAAGCGGAGTCACGCAAACCCGGCCCTCAGGAGCGCGCTCCGGCTCCGGCCGCGGCTCCAAACAGATTTTTCCTCCCCAGAATAGCTGCCTGGATACTGCTTGTGGGGAGGAAACAGCATCGGGGCTGGTCCTGGGCGCCCGGTGGGATGCTGCTGGGGATCAGCATCCCCTGGAGCAGCGCTGCTGGGCCCTGAGCCTCTGGGATGCTCCGGCTTCTCCTTGCAAAAGGTGGCATTTAAGGAGAAGCCAAAACTCCGGGAGGGCAAATTCCCTCCTCGGGGGCACTTCCATAGAATCCCGAGCCTGTGGGATGTTTGCCATGGATCACAATGTGGTCAGGGCCTCAGCCCAAACTTTGCTCTGCATGCAATAACTTAAACAAGAGCAAACCTTAACCCAGAGCTGTCCCTGGTGTCCCATGGGAAGAGCATCCCTGGACAAAACAGCCCTCATGTCTCCATCTCTGTGCCCAAACTTCCTCCCTCCTCTCTGGAACTGCCTTCCCAATGTCTGGAGCATCTTCCCAGGCAGGCTCGGTGTTGATGGCAAGGCACATTGCTGGTGCTCCATCCTTCCATCCTTTGGGATTTGCGACAGCAGGAGAAGGGAAAACACCCCAGTTGGAACCTCTTGGATGGGGCATAGCTGGGAGCAGTGGGCTGCTGGGGGCATCCAGAAGATCCAATTCCCAATTGGAGTTTCCTTGTGACCCCACACACGTGTGGTCATGCATGCAGCAAAGCTGGTTGTATCCTCCGGTGTGGCCCCATCTGCGCCATTCTAGCCCCTGGCTGAGAGCTCTCACCTTCCCCTTGTGCCTTGCCAAATACACCCAAACTCCCCATTTCCCAGCTCAGCTCCAGGTTTTCAGTAGAAGCCACATATGATTCACCTCTTTAGACAGGACCTGGCTATAAACCCGGCTCTAAGCTCCCACCACCACCAGAGCCCCAATTCCAGGCTCCACCAACCCTGACGTCAACCCCGGTGCCCCTCCAAGCGTGAAGGAAACAGCACCAAATCCTGATTGCAGGAGAAATCCAAAGGGAAATACAGCTCGGGGCAGCTCTGCACTCCACTCACCTCCAGCATCCGTGTCCTGCCGCGGTGCGGAGCAGGGATGCGGCGCTGGCTCAGCCGGGGCAGGTCTTGGTGCTGTGCACCCTGGCTTGGCGGAGCTTCATGGGTCTGCTCCCCTCGTGCTGCCCATCCCAGCTCCCAGTTCCCGGTGGCCCCGTGATCCGAACGCAGCCGCTTTGTGGTCTGGATGTGGGAGAAGTCAGAAAAATGCTTCTTATTACTGCCTCTTCCTGCCTGGCTCCTCTCCACCACTCCCAGCTAATAAAGCATTTCCTATTGCTGAGCACACATCCATGGCCTGCCTCCCTTCCTCCCGCACACCGGGCCCCAGCTCCATCCTGGTTGCTCTCCCTCAGCCCATTCCTCCCACCCTTGTCCTTCACCAGGCACTTTCCCACCCAGTTTCCCAGCTTCCAAGGCAAACCCAATGGGAACATCCATCCTACTCCAAGCACCTAAAGGCCTTCTAGAGCTGGTTGCTTTGATGGTGCTGGAGCAGGGAACCATGCAGAGATGCTGAGGGAATGACCTTGATGCGCTTGGCCACCCTCCCACTCCTGCATCCAACCCTCATGGGGATGGGAGGAGGCATCCCGGCAGAGCCAAGGGGCTTCCTGGCTCTTTGCATCAGGGAGTGATCACCCTATGGGGGATGCTGAGCCCTGGGCCTGGAGGTGCTGCTCGGCGCCAGCAGGTCCCTGTGCCTCCTGTGGGTGCTGGGATGCTGGTGGCAGAGCCGTTCCCACGGTGGGAGGCTGGGTACTTCCCGCTCCCTGTGGGATGCGGAAGCACCGCTTCCCCTTTTGCCAGTTTGTGGCTGTGCTTTGGGCCTTCCTCAGCAGCTTCACCCTCCTCCTGTCTCCCTCTCTCCTTCCAGCACCTTCCCAAGCCCCATCCCTGCTTTTCTCCCACCATCACTGCAAACCACTCCCACCCTTTCCCAGTGAAGTTGTGGGGTCCGATTTCCTTTGTTCCTTACAGCAGCCCCAACCCCAAGTGCCTCCTGAACCCAACCAGCACCCAGAGCAAAGGGGATCATTGTCCTGGAGGAATGGTTGGACCTGATGGTCTTAAAGGTCCTTTAACCTGGTTGAGTCCCTGATGCTACAGCTGGAGCCTTGCTGGCCGCCTCGGCCCCGCTATCGCCCATCATCTAGGAAGCTTAAACAAACAAAGGCACAAAACCAGGATAAACCATGAGGAACCCTCAGGCCTGACCCTGCCCGTGCCGGGGACGGAGCTGTGTGGAGGGGAAACGGCAGTTTCCATTGGATAGGAGCCGCCCGGGAGGAAGCCGATGCCTGCAGACGCCTTTATCACCGCGACCATCTCTGATCCCATCTCATCAGCCCCTCCCGGGGCTATTCCTGGCCGGTTCCTGTGTCCCTGCAGCCTTCCATGGGTTGATGCACATGGTGGGCAGCAGCTCCCTGCTTTATGGCTGCAGCCAGTGATAGCAAAGTCATCTGGAGCCAGGGCTGGCCATGGAGGTGTCAATGGGTACACCAAACCCATCCCAGGCTCTCCAATCCCTGCCCTGCTCCTGCTCCCTCCCTCAAAGCCAAAGCAAGACCTTCCTCATCATTTGGGTGCTCAGCATTGTGCATCATTGCACAGAAAGCACCATGGACATCCCTGGACCACGGTCAAACCATCCCCAAAGCACTTCCAGTGTCCCCATCACAGCAGAGGGGACATTGACTGATGGGACCCTGACTCTCCCTTCCCACTGTACAGCAGGATCCAGGCTGGTGCAAGAGATGCTCCATGTGCTGCTCAGGACATTTTGTCCATCTGCATCCCAGAAATACCCAGGAATGGGGAAGTGCGTGGCACCAAGGGGGTGACAGGGAGGAGAGGGGACGCTGGCAGCAATGGGGGAGCCTCCTGCCAGCCTGACAAGCATCCCTGAGCTTTATTCAGCAAATCAATCCTGTTAACATGGCAACGGCTTCCATTTCAGGACCACGCTCCACACACACAGCAGCATCCAGAGCTCAGGAAGACCAAAGGGGAAACAGGAATAAAAAGAAGGAAAAAGGACAAAAAGGAGGAAAGAAGGAATCCTTCTGCTTTAACATCATTTCCCCCCTTTCTCCTTCTTCTTTGCCTCCTCAGCTGCTTTTCTCTCCTCCTTCAGCTCCTTGTACCTCCACTTGGGAGGCTGCAGCAGGTTCTTATCCTTCCCGCGTGGACTCCGCTGCCGGGTGCGGGCGGGGGGAGAGGGGTCTTTGCTCACTCGGATCCTTGGGATCGGCTCCCCTGGGAAGATGCTGTTCCCACAGCGCAGCCACAGGGGCAGGAAGCTCAGGAGGGTCCTGGCTGGGCGGCGCGGAGGGAAGAGCCGGAGCTCCAATGGGGCTTGGCCATTGCAGGAGGATGCGCCAGTGCTGCAGCCAGAGGTGGGCTCTGGCTCCATATCCGCAGCCAGCACATGCTTCCCAAGGATCTCCGGCACGGACAACCTGCTCTTACCCACCTCAGGCGGGCTATGGGGGCAGACGGTTTGGCAAGCGGTGGCCACGAAGGGGCTGGCCAGGGAGGTTGTCATCCTCACCATGTGGTCCAGGACACCATCCTCCTCGGGGTTGCGTGGGAAGCTGATGGAGAACATGGATCTGATCTTCTCAAACAGCCGCTCGCTCCTGGATTTAGGGCTCAGGGCCTTGGCCACCAGCTCAGCCAGCGCTGGCCACTTGGGCTGGTACATGGTGCTGAACTGCTCTGCCCGTGGGTGCCGCAGCAGGCTCCGGATGCGCACGGTGGTCTCGAAGCGGCCGGTGAAGGCTGCCCATTCCCTGGCTGTCTTCCCTTTGATGGGATCCACCGCTTGCAGGTCAGCTCCTAGAGACACGGGATGCAGGGAGCATCACCCCGGAGCAGCAATGCCGCCCCAGCCAAACCCATGGGAGATGCTCACCTGCCAGGAGCAGCGCAGTCACACAGTGCTGCTGCCCCTGCACCGCTGCCTTCATCAGCGCCGTCAGGCCCCGTGGGTCTCTCTTGTCCACCTCAAGCCCTGGGTAGTAGTTGAGGAGGTAGTTGACGATGGTGATGTGTCCTTAACAGCCAGAGAGAAGCTGCGTTAGAGTTGTCACGGTTAAGGAGAGGGAAGTGCTGGTGCCTCCTTGGAGAAAGGGGATTTAGTGAGGAGTAAGAGGCAGAGGTTTGGAGGGATCAGGGCTGAAAGGGCTGGGCTCCAATCCAAACCATTCCATGATTCTATTGCTGCAGGAATCTCTATTTTATATCACCTACCCAGCTTTAAAACGCTGCTAAGGTGGACCAGAAGCTTTGATGGCATGGCCACATGCCTTGGGAGCTCTGGCTATCTCAACAGCTCATTGCAAGGTTTATGGGGGGGCACATCACTCCCCAAGGGGTGCCATGGGCTGTGCCGTGCCTACCTGCCTGCGCAGCCATCATGAGCGCCGTGTTCCCATCCTTGTCCTGCTGGTTGACGTCTATGTAGGGGCACTGCTGCAGCAAGGGCACGATGTCCACAAAGCCCTTGTAGCAGGCGACCATCAGCCCGTTCTGCAGAGGGGCAGTACTCAGTGTGAGGGTACTGCAACCTCCTCCCCACTGTGGTGCTCCCATTGCCCCCCCTTCCACCCCCAGCCCAAGGCAGGATCAGGATGCGAGGACCCACAGGGATGCTCCAAGGATGGGATCAACTGCAGGATCTCCGTCCCGTGTCAAAACCACCCTCCGGCCACTCACCCTCCCATTGATGTCCAGCTCCGTGGCCTCGCTCCGGGTCACCCCCTGCTCCAACCTCTCCCGCACCAGCCTGGCATCATTCCTGGCACAGCACTGGTAGAGACTGAGGTCCCTGGCACCGCCGGCCTCCAGTGGAGGCTCATAGCAGGGATAGACGGAGTCATCGGAGCAGATGCTGCTGGTGTCCGAGGGCTCTGACTTCTCCTCCTCCTCCTCCTCCTCGTAGTGCAGCTCCGGGTCAGATGCATCCAGGCTGGAAGCACGCTCTCGTGCACTGCAGGCATCTGTCATCCGGCCCAGCTGGGGGGAGCGAGCCCAGCTTGGCCCCGAGCCCTGCCTGGCGCCAGGAGCCTCTTCCCGTGGGATTCAGGGATACTCAGGACCGTTCACAGCCTCCTGCAGAGACATGAAGCAGGCATGGAAACCCTGTGGGCTCTCCCTCATCCCATGGGGAAGCCTCAACTGGCTCCCAGCCATCCAGGGACCAGTGTCCATCCCTTGGACTGGGATCTTGGAGGCTGCGGAGGCTGAGAGCATCCCCACAGCATCATCTCCAGCATAGAGCGGGGGAAACAGGAGGACTTCTTGGGGACTGAAAGGTGAGGAAGTGCCCCAGGTGGGTGAGCAGATGGGAATGGGACGAGAATTTGGATTGGAAATGTCTTGCTGGAGGTAGGGATGCAGACTGGGGCACTGAACACAGCCCCAGCAGGATGGGCACATCTCCTTCCCACCCTGTGGCGCACCACTGGTGCACAGCGAAGCAGCCACAAAGACCTTTTCCAGCACCAGAACCAGAGCTATGTACAGACAGAAGGGATAAATCCGGCTCCTTGCTACCCAGCAGGAGATGAGAGGCCGGAGCAGCTCCTGGATCCCCAGGGATAAACCTTATGGCACAGAGAACTGCAGCCCTGGCAGCAGAATTCAAACCACTGATAGAGGCCAACCATTAACTGAGAAGGAAAAAGCCTTTGCAGTGTCATTAAACCCTCCCGCCCCTTTTGGACATCCCAAAGCAGGCTCTGGGAATGAGGAATCCTCTCCTCGCCATCCCCTGGGCTTACCTGGGGCTCAGACCTTCCCCACGGCTCCCCCTTTGCCTGGGCAGCATCCCGGCTCCAAGCAGGAAGGAAACCTTGGCAGGAACCAATGGACCCCCCCCTTTTACCCTTTGCAGTGAGAAGGAAGCTTCTGCTCTGGGTCCACAGTGACCTTTGGGCACCAAAGCTGTGACGAGCCACACGCTGGCGTAGGTTCAGCACAGATAAACCGCTGCTTAAAATGGCTTCGTGAGCCTGAGCAGGATCAGGGCTGCTTGGGGAGGATTTAGCACCCTCAGCCCAGGAGGATGCTTTGTACCTGCTCACCTCTGCTGCAGCCCCAGGGACTCAGCCAAAGCCCCCCCAGCTCACTGCCAGCTCCCTTGACATGCTGGTAATCAGGGAAAGGTGAGAGCTGTGGCTTCAGCCGAGGGCACAGGCACCTGAGGCTGTGCTGGTGCTTTGGATGAACCCTGGAATTCCGGCCTGGAATTCCACGCAGCCCTCCTCATCCTCCTGCATCCGGAAGCGCTCAGGAGGAGCTGCAGGAGCTGGTTTCCTGCATTCCATGCAAAACCTGGCTGCTCCCTTAGCTCCATCTCTAACAGGGCTGGTTGTGTGTGAATGGGCTCAACGCACTGGGGCCAGCCGGGATCTGGGAGAGAGGGCACGTTGAGTCCCTTGATCCACTGTTTTCATGACAAAAAGGCCGGAGGTTGGTCCCAGAGCAGATCGGGGGAGGCCATGCTCTCCATTTCCAATGGGCATTAAGGCAGAGTCCCAAAGGTCACTGTGATTGTGTCCTTGAACGTGAAAATGAGGAGCAGATGAAGGATCCCAGCTGTTTCCTCTGTGCTGGGAGCATCCTGCTGGGAAGCATGAGCTGAAGGCTCTGTTGCTGGACACGAGGATCTGACGCTGAACACACCGCGGGGGACCCCGGGGGATGCCGCTGGCAGGGCCTGCGGTAAGGATGGGGCTGTGCAAAGCCTCCGCCTGCCACAAGGGGATGCCGGAGGCCGCGGGAGGGGGTTTCGGTGCTCTTTTTGGGTAAGAAACTTGCACATCTACGCCATGGCGTCCTCCAGATGTGACGGCATCATCCCAGATGTGACAGCATCCCCACAGATGTGAGGGCATCATCCTAGATGTGACAGCATCCCCACAGATGTGATGGCATCATCCCAGATGTGATGGCATCCCCACAGATGTGATGGCATCATCCCAGATGTGACAGCATTCCCACAGATGTGATGGCATCATCCTAGATGTGACGGCATCCCCACAGATGTGATGGCATCATCCCAGATGTGATGGTATCCCCACAGATGTGACGGCATCATCCCAGATGTGACAGCATCCCCACAGATGTGATGGCATCATCCCAGATGTGATAGCATCCCCACAGATGTTATGGCATCATCCCAGATGTGACAGCATCCCCACAGATGTGATGACATCCTCCAGATGTCATAGTATCTCCCAGATATGGTGGCATCCTTCCAGGCATTACTGGAGCTTCACTGCCTGTGAATCTGCTCCTTCAGCACATCAGGGACAGAGGGAGGGAAGGAAGTGCACCCCAGGATAACTAACCCAACTAACAGGGAGAAGGACCCGGGGCACTGGACCTGGCAGAGCATCACCCATGCTCCCAGTGAATCCAATCCCAGCTGAACCTCAGGAGCATCCCTGCAGGTTATGGAGGCCAGGAAGGGGGTGATGACACCCCTCATCCTTCCCCCCTTGCCCAGGGTCCCACTAGGAGCACCGAGCCTGGTGGTCTGTCCAAGGTCACTCATCCCTCACTGCCTGGTCATCTCCATCACAAAACCAGGGCGCAATAACTCAGCATGGAAGGGAAGTGGAGGGCGTTGATTTAAACCTGGGGATGGGCTCTCCTCACCCTGGCCCTCAGCATGGGCAGGGCTGGATCATGGCCCCATAGTGACACCTTCTGCACTCGGATGATGGCTGGAGAAGGAGCGGAGCAGCAGGGAAAGGGCTGGAGGTGAGGAGGTGTCTGCTGTGTCCCTGCCCTGCTGTAAATCAGTGGTGGGTGTCACCGGAGGAGGTGACAATGCCTCCCCTTTGCAGGCAGTGCAAACCTGGGGTCAGGCTGTGATTTACTGTGCGAGGGTGCCTGTGGCTCTGGTGCAAGCAGGAGTGTGCTGGGGCTTGGCAGGGGTTTGTAGTGAAGGGTGATGTGAGGGCTCCAAAGAGCGATGCAGCCTCCTCTGCCTTCCTCATCAGCTGCGTGGCTGCAGACCCAAACCATCTGCCTTCACTGCTGCCTACATCCCTTTCCCTTAGTCAGAACACTGTGGAGCAGGGATTGCCTCCTATGGTGGGTCCTGGTGTGCCAGGGAATGTCACTATCTGCAAGCAGTGGGGACAAAGCCACCCCTGTATCCATTTGTGCATCCATCCCTGCACCCATCACACTCTGCTGACCACCTCAGGGAGCCACTGCCTGCAATGGGACAATAACCCCTTGTCCTGCTCCTGCCTGGTGCGGTGCCATCCCATCCCCAGAGGTGCCACACGTTGGGCAGGGAAGCACCCGCCTGCCTGCCCCAGCACGTGCTTAAAACCAGGGGATTTCAGTAGGATTTACCTGGAATACACCGTAAATCGCCTTATCCGTGTCTGTGGGCAGGTCCTGGATCATCATCTCAGCCCCAAACTGGACTGAGGGGGTGTGTGGGGAGCAAGGTGCGGGATGGGGCTCTGGGAAGCAGGGCATCAAACCAGCTCCATACACAGCCGGTCCCCATGCGCAGGGGCTGATGGGATGCTCCTGATTCCCACCATCCTTTCCCGTTTAGGACCTTGGGGTTGAAAGAACCAAAGAAATGCCAAGAAAGAGGCTTTTCCGATTAAATTCCATCCCCCCGGAGCTGGAGATCAATTCCAATTTCTCCCTTCTTTTTCTCTTTGGAAGTGGGGGGGAAGTGCTGGGAATGGCCCAGGAGAAGGGGGAGGAAATCAGACTTGCTAATTCCCCAGCTGTAATTATAGCTAAAGAGGAGCGTGAGGTCCCTGGTGTGTGCGGGGTGATTCAGGGCTGCTCGGGGAGGCCTCAATGAGGTTTGGCAGGAGAGGGACTCAGCCCCCCCCGGTAATTGTGCTCCTGGTGCCGCAGATGGTGCTGGCTCCAGATCCTTGCTATAAAGAAGATGGATCGTGGCGCGTGGAGGGTGACGGCATCGCGCCTGCATGAGGCATTATCCATCAGGCCCTTTACAAGGCAGCAGGAGCCGGGGCAATAAGGAATTGCCCAGCAGGTAAAGGCCATCCCATGTACTGTCCCTGTCCTCAGCCATGTCCCGGCTTTCCCAGCCCATCTTCCTGGTTGTCACTTCCCAACCCTCCATAGAAGTGGCTCCTCACCAGGAGGATGTGGCGCCGTGGTGGCTGTGTCACACGCGGCTCAGTGCAGGCCATGCCTGTTATTCCCTTGGCATTCCGGATATCTCCATCATCTTGGAAGAGCCGTGAGGTCTCAGCTGCCTGGAAGTGGGCTGAGGAAGAGAAAAGGCTGAGAAATGAGCCCCGGCCCCATGGGGTGGTGCTGAGTGTGAATGAGGGAATTGTTTCAGTGCTTGGCTGGGTCACCTCCAGGTATTCCCAGCGGTTCCGTGTGATCCTTCCGGAGCCCTGAGAGAAACAGGGGCCAGAGGGACCCTTACCACTGCCCCGAGGGGCTGAGCATGGGCAGAGAAGCAGCATCCTGGGCACTGTAAATAGATGATGAGTTACCTGCTCACGCGGGCAATAAGTGGAAATGGGAGAGTGCAGGGATGGGACCCACACCCACCCGGAGCATCCCGGTGTGGAAGGAAGGGTGGGACCCCGAGGCACGGGGAAGGGAGCGGGATGGAGCCGGGTTTGTGATTTACAAGATGTGACAAGGCCAATGGAAGATGATGGATAGGAGGTGGGTAATGGCGCTGCCCAGCTGGGCTCTGCGGCTCTCAGCGCAGGCAGAGGATGTCCTCAGCTATTCATCATCCTCGCAGGCCCCTGCAGCGCTGCGGACACCCTGTGTCCAGCACACACGGGTTGTTTAACCCTTTCCAAGGGGGCAAATCCTGCCATGTGTATCCTGGCTGCAGCAGGAGGATGAGGTTTGACTCATCCTGTCCCATTGGGTGGGATGCTTGCTCCTGCACGGGAAACAGTGCATCCAAGCAGGATAAGACCTGACAGTATCAGAGTACCCCGGTGATCCCAGCCCTGAGGGACCTACTTCAGCAGGGAGACAGGAACAAAGCTGTGAGGGGGTGGGCTCTGCTCTGCTCCTCAGCATGAAGTCACCTCCTCACCCTCCCGGGGTGCTGCTTCTCACCCCAAAGGTCGAACAAACCCCAAACCAGCGCCTGATGGAGCACTTTGGGCGGACAAAAGGCTTTTTCCTTCACCATTTAGAGGCAAACCCTGGGGTTCGAGGCCAGATCTCTTTCAGCATCGCTGTGGTGGGAGGCGCTGGGTGCCGTTCCCTCCCTACAGGCCCGCTTGCTGGGGTGCAGCTGTAACCCAATGCTCCCATTCCTGTCATGTTTTACATGGCTGGGCATGTGGTCATATTTTGATTTTCCAACCTTTGCTTTTCCCAAAGGAGGGAATGAAAGGGTCATTTATTGTGCCTCCCGAGAGCCCCCCGGCTGCCGAAAAAGCAGATGCCTTCTGCTTAATCTGTCCTGTTGCTATGTAAACCTCCTTCCTGCTTTGATGTCCCCTATAAATACTCCATGTGTTTCCAATAAACTGGCATTTTTATCACTGGAGCTGTTAAAGGCAGATCTGTGTCAGATTTGTCCCTGGGCTCAGCCGGGGCTTCGCTGCGATCACCTCCCTGCCCTTGGAAAGGGGCTCATTATAGCTGGGGATGGGGGTTTGGGAAGGGGCCATGGTGCTCCCAGCAGGATGGGATGCTATGTCCTGGGCATGGGACCAGCAAGGCCCTAAGGGCTTTGCCTGCGCCATTGGGCTCCTCGTCACGGCCTGGTCCCTTCCAGCCCCTAATTCTGCACTTTAAATGATGGGATGAGAGCAAAGAGGGTGCAGGGGATTTAACCCAGTGCCCTTCCATGGGGAGCAGCCCCGCAGCAAGGACCTGCCTCCCTTTTGTTAACATCATTGTGCTGAGCTGCTCGGGTGAGCCCCACCTCACCTGCTCCCAGAGCCCTCCTTCATCTCCCCGCAGTTCCCCCCTGCCCTTTGGCTGATATAAATCTCTCTGATTATCATTGTCACCCAAGGATGGAGCACAAACCTCCCCCTGCTCCCAGCAGCTCCCCCATCACGGTCATGGGTGAATCCCTCCATCCTGCTGCTGGTGGCGATGCTGGAAGCGTGGGAGGCTTTGGGATGCTCAGCCCTGGGGGGAGAGAATCATCCCCGCTCCTCTCTGCAGAGGGACGTGGTCTGGGGTGGGATGAGTCCCCCCATCCTTGGGATGTTTGGAAATGAGGGCTAAGTGTGGCCTGGGGCATTCAGCCTGTGTGACAGAGCGGAGACGGATGTGTGTGGTATCTCAGAAGGGTGCTGGATGCAGGCAAGGGTACCATGGTCTGGGGCTTCCCAAAGCTTTGTGTGATGGACGTGAGTGATGTTGTCATTCCAGGAGGCCCTGGTGGGACACCAGCTCTGATTTGAACCTTTCCAGCCTCGGATGCTCCTGCAGCGATGGGCTTTGTGCTGCAGGAAGGCAACTCCACCTCATCCCCCTGGAGCCTGCATCTTCCTCCTCCTGCTGCTGCATCCTTCCCAGGGGATTGCGCTGCTGCAGCTCCCGATGCCACACATGGACGGTGCCCGCGTGGACCACCCTCTGGTACAACCAACACTGAGACCCCATCAAAGCCCGGATCCCAATGGTGGGGTTTGGGCACCCCATGGCTCTGCCCTGTTGGGAAACAGGGGGAGGGGCTGTAGAGATCTGTAATCCCTGTTTCGGCCTGAACCGCGGTGTCAGGAGCATGGCTGATATATGCTGCAAGAAGAGGGGTCGGCAGCGCCGGTATTCTTTATCCTGACAGGGCAATGAAAGTGTTATGTAGTCGTGACGCCTCCCTGCTGCTCCCCCCCCCCTTGGCCTTTATCAACCTGAAAGAGCCCAGGATCCTATTTATAACCTAACCTGAATTGTGCAGGGCCTGGGGAAGGGGCCACAAAGAGCAGTGATTTATGGAGGCGGATAAAACAATGCAGACCCTCCACACTCTGCCCCAGCCCAGAGGGGAGACCCCTTCACCCAGCCCTGGGGGGGGGTCCAAGTGCCTCTGCTTGCTTTGCACAAGGTGAAAACAGCCCCTTGCTTATGGGGTTGGGATGGGAAAGGAAGCTTCCTGGAATGCTATTCCCCAGCTAGGGCGCTATCACTGCTCTATGGACCATGGCCTGCTCGGTCCTTCATGGGTGGTTGTGGTGGGTGTTTGTACCTCTGGTGTTCACCTCGACATGTCCATGAAGGTCCCTCTGATACCATTGGATAGGTTTGAAATGAAGGACTTGGATAAAAAGTGCTTCCTGATGGCACTGACAGACTGCAAAGCCCCTGATTCCGCAGGGAAGGGAAGGGCTGACAGGAGAGTCCTTTCCCCAGGGTCAAACCACTTCCATCCCTCACCCTCACCTTCCTAATAACGGTGTCAGTGTCTCCCTGTGCCACCCATCCTCCTGTATCCCAGCCCGCTGCCCACATTCCCCCCTTCTTCCCCTTTTCCATGTGTCACCAATGGGCCTCTTGTCCCTTGTGCATCTCTCAGGTTATTGCTGATGACTTTGGCGTTTGGAGTACCTCTCTTCGGAGCTTTGCCACATTGATGCTTGAAGCAAAGCAGCATGGTTTGGACTTTCCCTATGGCATAATCACTGCCAGATTGTCTGGCCCCATCCTTGGGATGTGACTGCACATGTGGGAAAAGTCACTCTCATCCCAGCTCCTTGTGAGCGGGTTCTGCAGAGGGAGATGCAGAACCAGGTTAAGCTCATCCACGTTTTCCAATGCAGTAGGACCTGGAGGCTGAGCTGAGCAGCGCTGAGTGTTCCATTTGGGATTCTCTACCTGCGGGTGGGAATCTCCTCCATCATCCCAGGTCGGGACCATCAGCTGGGGGTTGATGTGCTGCCTCCCACCACCGCTGGTGCGGGTCCATGAGCTGCAGCTTCACACTGAAGAGCTCAGAGAGGGCGTTTCTTCTATCTGAGCTGATCCATCCTCATCCACACCGAGGTCAGGCAGGGTGCAGGCGCTGCAACTCGAGTGAGAACAGCTCTTGACAAGGGAGCTCTCGCTCTGCTTTCCATCAAGCGTCAGCCCTGCTGCCATCAGTGCTTCCCTTTGGTGCCGGAGCCGGGGACACGGCATATCCCTGCTGCTGGAATGGTGCTGGCAGCTTGGTGCCCCTATGCGAGCAGAGGCATGGGATGGGGCAGGAGGAGTGGGATGCTGATGGATGGGTGGATGGGAGACCCCATGGATTTAAGGAAGTGATGGAGCTGCTGATGCATGATCCTGGCACAGTCCTCCCTCCCCATTGCACATTTGGGCTTTTGATTTCACTCACCCTGAGGAGGGAATTGAGGGTTGAAATCCCACATCTGCCTTCTGGAATACATCCACCCTGCTCCTTCAGCTTGCAGTGCCTCCTCAGCCTTCTTCTGCTTCCACCACAGCTTCAACTTGTGGGACAACTTTCATCTCCATGAGCAAGAAGGACCAAACCTGGACTTGTATAACCCTGGGAGTAGTCACCTGATGGGTCTTTGTCATAAACCCAAGTACTGGGATGAAGCCACCAAAACTTCTTCCACCACTTCGCCAATTTTGAGGCCCACATCTTTAGATTGAGGCCTTTCTCCATCAAAACGATGTTCTTCCTTCCTGCTTGCTGGAGCTCAGTGGCACACGTTGGGTTTGAAGCCCTGCGTCCTCATCTGGAGTCCTGCAGAGGTTCCTCAATGGAGACATTCACAACGTCTGTGACAGCACCCGCCTGGAGTTCATGTTTCATTGTGCCTTGATTTATCATCTCTTGAGTTAATCATCGACCTTAGCTGTGCCTTGGTCAATATTTACCTCCCCAGCTCGATAAATCTTGACGTTCACCTCAACAGAAGTCAATATCTCCTTAGTGTTTATCTATTCCTTCTGATGCTCATTTTGCTGAAAGCTTTTCTTTATCCTCATAAAACTCTCTTGGCACTCGGAGAGGAGCATTGTTTGCATATCCACTATAGACAGAGCCTTTGCTTCTCTATGCAGGACGCCATAGACACAAGCCATGGGTAGCAGGCAGCTGGTGGGTGCTGTTCTCATAGCCCACTCCTCATGGAGGGGATCCATCTGTGATGGGATGGAGGATGGAGTTGTGCTTTTAAAGATGCTGTTTCCATAGGCTGAATAATCCTCCCCTCTGAGCACTCAGGTCTCAGCTGTTCCTCGCTCCTGTCCTAATGGGACACACTGCCTGGAGGTGGCTGTGCAAGGCCGAGGACACACTTCCATGGAGTCTCCTCTCTTATCCCTAACGCCACAGTCTGGGCTCCTGGCTCTGGGGCAACTGCTGCATACTGTAGCATTGGATATGAGCAGAGATTTGGCCTTAGAGCCATGCAGTGCGGGAATAAATCTCTGCTCCTTGACTCCCATTGCATGTCCTCTTGCCCACCAGGCCATAATCCTTGCTCTCTGTCCCTCCGTGAGCAGGAGGAGGGAAGAACCTTCATCCCTGAGCTCCTGCCTCCAACTTCTAATATTCTAATTGAGTGAATTGACCTGGAGGAGTCTCTTGAGCTCTACCCGACCTCTTAAACAACAGGTCAAGGATTTAGCATGGCAGCGCTGACCTCTTCCCTTATCTGCTAATGCTGCTCCTCTCTCAATTAGCTCCCGTCCCCCGACCCAGGGAAGTTGGGAACCACTTGGCAGGCGAGTGAGGGGCTTCCTCCATGCTCTGACATGGAGATCATTGCTGCTCACTTTGGATTTGCTGGCACTGTCCTGCAGCATCCTCCTTGCAGGGATGTGCCCTCCATGCCTGGGCAGCTCCCTCCCGTGTCCAGAAGATGGACTCACATCCACTGGGGGGGTTTGGACCTCTCTATGCAACCCTTCCTTGCTCCGTGCCACCTTCTCCCATCCACCACAGCTGCCTTGTCCATCACCGCGCTCGCTCCACAGGGAGCATCATTCCACGTTTATGGGCATCTGAGATCTGTAAAGCCATAAAGCTCTGCCTGGGCCAACGTGCCCTTCCCCAGAGCCCGCTCTGGGGAGCAGCTCTGGCTCTCCCAGGCCTGTTCAATTAGCACCAGGCTCCGCATTCCAGAGTATAAATATCTGCCATTGTGGTGCTGAGGAATGCGAGCGTGGTGGGCTCTAAAATTAAAGAGCTGGGACGGAGGCATCTCGGGTTACCAGAAACAAGACTCCATTGTGCTCCCGTTGGGGCTTTGCTGGCTGGATGTGAGTGCTTTGAAACCGCCTGGTTGAATGCAAGGGGCAAAGTAGTCTTTAATGGCACAAGTTTTATACATATGTGGAGTTAAACCCCTCCAGGGTACCCCACGTGCAGCGTGTGAGGATGCTCCAGGGGTTGCAGTGTTATCCAGAGGGGTTTCTATCCTCTGCATAGGATGCTCCAGGGCCCTGGGCTCCTCTCCTGCCTCAACCCTCCACATCTTTAGGCACATGAGGTTGGGGTCAGGGTTAACTCACACCCTGTGCCGCAGGGAGGAAGGTGCTGCAGGGTCCATCCCTTGCGCACAGCCGCTGCTCCGCTCTGTTTAACACCAGGGATGCTCTGCTGATGTTTACTGGACGTGAGGCCACTTGTCAGAGGAATTTCTGGCCCCTGGACAAAGCTGCTGCTGGGGAAATGTCTTTTCTTTTGTTCTTGGCAATATACCCTGCAAAAGGAGTGGGAAATGGGTCACGGGGGGGTTTGTGCTGGGGTTGCACTGGGGATGCGCGGGTGTTGTATGGCAATGTAAAGGGAAGCCCCATCCTCGTGAGTCCCGCCGGGAACCAAACCCTTCAGGAGAAACTCTCCTGTTTCTCACTGCAAATTCAAATGTCCCCTTGGCTGGAAATAAGGGGCAGGGTTGGAAGGGAGGCAGGAATCACCTGGATCAAAGGAGCAGGAAGTCAGGTTTGCCCTGTCATTGCTGGTTTACTCTGCTATTTCCAGGTAGGATGCAGCTCTTCACAAAGGGGGTTGATTCTGAGAGCTCCCTCCTGTGCTTGGTGCAGCTTTGGGTTTGCATTCCCACTTCCTCCTCCCTGCTCCTACTGGCGCCGCAGGAGGGATTTGGGGATGCTGGCAGTGGACCTGGGATGCAGCGAGCTACTGGGAGAGCTGCGATCTTCCCTCCTTGGATGAGGGTTTCCTTTCACACCTTACCTGGGTGATGGCTGGCAGTGAGGATGGAGCTGCCACAGGGATCCTGGATCCCCCTCTGCGAAGGGTCCTGCTGTTTCCTTCTAATCCCACCCCGTGCACATGGGCTTTGATTGTGGCTCCCAATCCGAACGCCTGCTCACGACACAGCAAGAGCACAGCAAGCTCAGTGAATGTGGAGCTGTTTCCTGTTGCCGTGTCCCCTGAGCAATCAATTTATGGCCCCTAAAGCTCCTCTAAGTGGATTTAGCCTCTCAAGATAAATCTTTTCCCTTTGTGCACCCGGAGCGCAGCCCCGGTTCTGCGGCTGCTGCTGTTAAATCAGGCGTTCAGGGGGATTAAACCCTAGGGAGGGATGCAGAGATGGACCCAGGAGTGGACCCATGACTAGGACATAGCTGGACCCATGGCTGGACCCATGGTTAGACCAAGTAGAAGCGGCCGCATCCCAAAATCATCCTCATAGTCAAGGCCCTTTGATTTATATTTTAATTAAGGGCCGTGTTTGCCCTGGGGGAAGATTTTAGGTCTGAATTACGGTTCCTGCACAAATGGACTGAACAAAGAGCTCCTGGAAGCCCTCTCCCTGCTGCCCTACTCTGCCTCCCAGCAGAGCCCACAGGGACCCTCCTCGGGATGGAGCGGGATGCTCGAGCTGCTGCGTATCCCCGGGAGCCACTTCAAGTAAATAAAGCTGCCAGTGGAGCCCCTGCCCTCTCCATCTCTGCAGTGAATGGGGTCCCTGTGCTGGGGGTGATGCTCTGGGGCACAGGGCTTGCCCATTGTACTGCTCCCCTTTGGCAAAGTGGGGACCATGACCCTTCTCCACCACGGTGGGGGGCAAAGCAGCTGGCCTGGGGTTCTGTCCTCCCATAGGAGGACATAGGGAAGGGAATGGAGGCAGCTTCACCTCTTGATGGGGTGGAGGAGGAGGGTTTGGGATGCTTGGGATGGGGGATGCAGCCCTGGCTCCAGCCCTCTGCTTGCGCTGGGCTGGAACAGGCCCTATTAACTACATAGGCTTTAAGCACAACCAGATGTGGGAGATGAAGCTGTTAAACTCCTTTTGTGCTCTCAGCAGAGGCTGAGGGGGGGTCCCAGGCCCAGCGGCTGCAGTTACTGAACCCAGAGGCTCCACTGGTGCCACTTAGAATGTTCACATGTGACAATTCGGTGCTAAAACCAAGACTAAGGCGTGGGCCGCATGAGCTCCTTCCCCAATCACTGCTTATTCACAAGCATCATCACCTCCAGAAATGCAACTCAAGCTCTTTCTAAGGAAGAAGCCCCCTCAAAGAGGCAGTTTCTGGAGGCTGAAGGACATCAGAACTCACGTTCCCTCTTAGCGGATGCTGTGCTTCCCCTCTCATCACCAGGAGCAGGTACCCCCGAACCCTGGGAGCAGCGAGGCTCCGGGGCCAATAAATCAGGAGCTCTCTGTGATTTGATGGAACGTTCATAAATCAGACAAATGAAAATAGCTCGAGCCTTGTACGGCATAAATCAAGCTGCGGCACGGTGCTATAGAACAACCTGGAGATTGATGGTTGTCTGCCTGCATGAGGGAGCCTGGGAAGATGGCCCAGCTCCTCCCCGCTTCCCGCTGGCTGTCCCCTCGGTCTGTGCTTCCTAATGGCACTTAGGAAGGACTCCATCAAACCTGGATTGTTCCCAGCTTCTCAACTGGTTATACTGGTGCAGCTGGTCTCCTTCACCCACAGCGGCAGGCTTGATGCTCATAGCTTCTCCGTTCAAGCCATTCCATGTCCCACCACCCTCACAGGGAAGAGCTTCTGCCAAAGAGCTCAGCTCCATCTCCCCAGTGGCAGGTTAAAGCCATTCCCCTTGTCCTGCCCCGGCATCCCTTGTCCAAAGCCCCTCTCCAGGTTTCTCAGTGCCCACCATGGACCCCTTGATCCGGGCAGGATGAAGCCCCGGGTCTGCAGGAGTCCTGTCCCGATGCTGCACGTTTTACTGCTTTGGGAGGTGTGAAGAGTTAAGTGCTCGGCTGGAGGGTAATTGCTCCCTGACACGAAGGCAGCGTGTTCCAGCAGGATAATCCGCTCTGCCTGCGGGGTTTATCCCTGCGCATGGGGCTTCCAGGGGGATCCGCACATGTGGGGCCCCCTGAAGCAGCCGTGTGCTTCCCGGACATCCCAGTGAGGGATCCCTGTGCTGCAGAGCTGCTGCTTTCCCGGCATCCCCCCAGCTTTCTGCCCCAATGTGATGTGGGGTCTCTGTTGCTGCTGTGTTGGCAAAGTGGGGCTGGGATTCAAATCTCCCTATAGCACTCTTCACCCCAATGGGATGATTCCCTGGGATGCAGGCAGTGCCACAGGGCCATAAACTGTTGGGGTGCTAGGCTTTAAGAGCTGAAACAGAGCAGCAAGGCAGGTCCTGGTCCAGCATCACATCCCTTCCAGCCCAGCGGATCTCAACCCCATACCACCACACAGGGATGAGCCACTTCAGCTCAGCCTCTCATGGACTCGTGGCCAGATTTCAAGGCCTTTGGAGCTGGAATTTACAGCTCTTCTCAATCCCGAGAGGAAAAGGACATGAAATAATTAGAGACCTCTTCAATGAATGCCTCTGGCTCTGCGTTGGGCACTCTGAGTGCCGCAGCCCTGCTCTCACATCTGCTCCCACAGCTCAGGCTGGGGCAGGGAGGTGTCACCCCTCCATGAACCAGCAGAAAACATCAGGCATCACATGGCCAAAGCCATCAGCCCTCGGATTATCCTGGTTTGGCCTCAAGCCCCACTGTGAGCTGTGGAATTCCATCTTCCCTGCGGGAGAGGGGAAAGCCCCGTGGTCTGCAGGAGGAGGTGTCAGCGCGGATCTTCGCTGATGGTTTCCATCGCGGATCAAACTGAGGCACAAGTAACGCATTTGGGCTTTTGAGGAGAGGAGTCATGGGCAGTGATTGGTGAAAAGGAGCGCTCTGACCCCACAGCTCCATCCAACCTCTCCTTGGCTAATGAGGGGAGGTGAACTCGGCAAGCAGAGAGGAATCCGGCTTCCCACTGCAACGAAAGGCAGCTTACACTGGAATGGGAATGTCAGCCTCATTTTACAGCTGCCTGGGATCAGCACCCTTAGACCCTGGGTTTAGGATGGCAGCACCCGGATACACACAGTCATGGTCCGGTGATGCTGGAATGTCCCGGTCCTAGGGACCATGGGTGACCATGGCCAACCCAAGGGATGTGGTTGAGATGGAGAGCTGGCATCCCGCTGTGTCACAAGGGATGTGGGTGGGATATAAGCTGGGATGGGGAAGGTGGCGGCATCATTCCAGACCTGCACTGAGCCAAACCGGGATGGCAAAGCCCCAGGAGGCTCAGCCAGAGCTGGAGCTGCCCTTGGATGAGCCATGCAGGGGCATTGGGAGCATGGGGCAGCTCCTGGTGCATCCGACTGGGATTCGCTGGGTTTGGTGTTTGCCTGCAATCCCCCCCCCCCCCCCATTGCTGTCATTTGGGATGCTTCCTCTGTTGGTGGATGGAGAAAAGGGACTCATGCAGGGATGCAGGAAGAAGCTGAATCCCTTTTCCTGTTGAGTGTAGAAAAGCCCTGGATGCTCCTCCTGGAGCACCACGTTTCCAGGGAATCCCAGTGATGGGGAGGTGTTTTGATGCGAGTTTTGAGGCATTTTCTGCTGATAACAGATTTACTGATGGAAATAAACTGGGAACCTCCAGATCCTCCATCAGCCCTGGATCCGGGCGGGATCAGGCAGAGGATCCCTTCAGCTCCAATGGCTGCCCGAGTCCAGGCAATGCTTGCCTGCTCCTGCAAAGGAAAATATTCCTTAATCCCTGAGGGAATGACAACATTTGTGTGAGGCAAATAAGGCCGTGATGTGATTACAGCAGGGAAGAGCCGGGGCTGGTTAAACAACATGAAGTGGGGCTTTGGAGAGCAAAGGGGAGGTGGCTGCTGGGCATTCCTGGTGCAATCCCACCCCAAGAAGGTGAATTTTGGGGCACAGAGAAGGAAGCACATGGCTCAGTGCCACAGTAAATGGGTTCTGCTGTGGCTGCTTCCCATCGACATCGTATCCTTGGGGCAAGTGGTTTATTTTTGCACGGTAAACTAATAGTAGGAAAGTATTCCAGGTATTTGGGATTCCTCTGAGCACTTCAGCAGCTGAGGACCCAGCCCATGGGCCGCAAACGGGTTCTTGGGGGTAAAGGCAGGACTGGAACTGGGGTTCAGGGCTCAGGGTGCTGAGGAGCTGGAGTGCAGGGTCTCGGGTGCATGGGTACTGGTGTGCAGGGGCTCGGGGTGCATAGGTGCTCGGATGCAGGGATGCTGGGGTGCAGGGGCTCGGGGTGCATGGGCACTGGGGTGCAGGGATACTGGGGTGCAGGGATGCTGGAGTGCAGGGTCTCGGGTGCATGGGCACTGGGGTGCAGGGGCTCGGGGTGCGAGGGCACTGGGGTGCAGGGATGCTGGGGTGCAGGGATGCTGGAGTGCAGGGTCTCGGGTGCATGGGCACTGGTGTGCAGGGGCTCGGGGTGCGAGGGCACTGGGGTGCAGGGATGCTGGGGTGCAGGGGCTCGGGTGCATGGGCACTGGGGTGCAGGCACTCGGGGTGCCGGGCTCTCAGCCGCCCGCTCTCCCGCTCCGCCTTTGTACCGAGCGGGCAGCGGATCCGGAGCGGAGCCTTCCGCATCCCCATCCCTGCTCCGGGCCGAGGATCCGCTCCGCTCCGCCCCGCTCCGCCCCGCGCTCCGCTCCGCGGCGGCGCAGGGGCGGGACATGGGCGGCGGGCGGGGATC